>JAQZBX010078256.1:0-14157 GCA_029593785.1 Cabassous unicinctus
TATATCTGATAGGCACCTAATATCCTGCATATATAAAGAAATCCTACACCTCAAACATAAAAAGACAAACAACCCATTTTAAAAATGGGCAAGTGACCTGAAAAGACACTTCTCCAAGGAAGAAATACAAATGGCTAAAAAGCATATGAAAATATGCTCAGTATCGCTGGATATTAGAGAAAAGCAAATCAAAGCTACAGTGAGATACCATCTTACACCCATTAGAATGTTAGCTTTAAAAAACAGTGGCCTATAAGTGTTGGAGAGGATGTGCAGGAATAGGAACCCTCATCCACTGCTGGTAGGAATGTAGAATGGTCCAGCCATTGTGAAGAACAGTTTGGTGATTCCTCAAAAAACTAACTATAGAACTTCCTTTTGATCCAGCAATTCCACTGCTGGGTATATACCCAGAAGATTTTAAAGCAAAGACAGAAACAGATATATGCACACCAATATTCATAACGACATTATTCACTATCGCCAAAAGTTGGAATCAACCCATGTGCCCACCAACAGATGAATGGATAAACAAAATGTGGTACATACATACAACATAATATTACTCAGCTGTAAGAAGGAATAAAATACTAACACACAGGATAACATGGATGAATCTTGAGGAAATTATGTTGAGCGAAGCAAGCCATGCTTTGAAGAACGAACAGTACATCATCTCACTGATATGAGTTAAGGAAACTGAGCAGCATCAGAGAGCTATTGTCTGGAAGACAGGTTTAAAAGAAATAGAAAGAAAGGAGAAATTTCTGAGCCATCACCCATAAGGACGTAATCTACAGTAAGGTGAAAGAGTGTAGTTGAATATTGAAGGGATAGGAGAGGAGTGTAGTGATATTATTCAGCTGGGTAGTGCAGGTTCGGCAGATGGGCAGATTGCGAAGTGTGGGTTAGAAGTCCAGTGTACTGGGGGCATGGTTGGGTGAAGCACCAGGTGAACACTGTGGATTTGCAGGTTTGTGGTTGAAAGTACAAAGTTGGGAATGCTCTTACGGCAATATGACAAGGAAGGGTTACTGGTGTATGGTGTTGGATGGGGGAACATTTGGGAAAGGGCACACCTGTAGCAGACTTCTAGGGAGTGTGTGACTGATCATTTTGTCATAATGTTTGTATCAGTGGGTGAAGAACCACATAATGAACAGGAAGGAGCTGGAATCCCATCTTTGAGAGGACCGATTTGTGCAGAAATAGACAGGCAGTGGTCTCTCGACAGCAAGGGTGGTTCCTAGTAGGGGAGGACAAACCAGTGTGTCAAGACCTCAGTCTTTGTACATCTAACTATGAATCTTGTCATCCAACAGGTCAAGCCAGGGGGTCACCATAGGCCCCGGCGGGGGGGTGGGTTGGGGAGGATGGAAGAGAATGGATCAAACAGGAGATTTTCAGTGGTCAGTGGAATTGCTCTGCATGATATCACAATGATGGACACAGGACATGGCAAATATCAAAATTTGTAAGTGTTCAGTCTAATGTGTAAACCATAGTGTAAACCATTGACTATGTTTAGTAGCTCTGGTTCACTATTTCTATACTAGTTTAACAAAGCTATCATCCACATGTAAAAAGATATTAATATGAGGGGGGTGGAAAGGGGAAGGATACTGAGTACATTAGATTCTCCTGTATTCTGTGTGTGACTTTGCTGTGACCTAAAGTTTCTTTGAAAACAAAATGAAAAATGAGACTGGGGAATGTGGGGGGGAAAGTGCCATGGTACAGATAGGACACCAGATATTGCAGTGATGCAACACAAAATGTAAAAAAAAAAATTGTATTATATTTTATTTTTTTAATATCCCAATCTTAATTTTATTTTATTTTTAGTTTTTTAAAATTTTTATGTATTTTATCTCATATTTAATCTTATCACTATTATTTCATTTTCCTATTAATTGTATGGAGCTATTTTAATGGCTTCATCAAAGAAGCTTTGGATCAGAGAAGGATTACAACTGGGGTGGGGCAGTATTGTTGCTCTGAGATGTCAGGGACGGGTGATGCATGGTAGGAAATTCACCTGAGCATACATATAAGGTATATAAAAATGTTCAAATATTCATGGGGCATCATCATGGTGGGTGGAGACTCACACAATAAATGGGAGAATACAGAATTCCCATCCCGGAGAGCTCTGCCATATTCTCTAAGGGAGCAGCAACAGTCCCCCAAGTGTGGGGGGCAGTGACTGTTGAAGGAGGATGATCCACAGATGGGCCCTTGATATAGATGACTAGGCTTATGAGTGTTTGGTCTTGAAATTGAAACTTAGCTTATTGTTATGGTATGCCTAAGGTTTGCCTCCTGAGGGCCTCCTTGTTGCTCAAATGTAGCCTCTCTAAACCAAACCCAGCATATGAATGCATTACCTTACCCACAGCATGGGACATGACTTCCAGGAATGAGCCTCCCTGCCTCCCTGGCAATGAGGGATTGATACCAAGCACCAACTAGCAGTGTAACTGGAAAAAGACCTCAAATAAAAGGGGGAAAGGTAGAGAAAAATGAGTTTATATGGCTAAGAGACTTCAAAGTGAATCTGGAGGTCATCTCAGTGGTAACACTTATGCATATTGCAGCAGGATCTCATAGACTGTGAAAGTGGATACTACCCCAAATTTTAGGGCTCCTGAGGGCTCTGCAGACACCCAGGTACTATGCTCAGAGTGGATCACTCTGGAACTTGGTGCCTTGCCAGTGGGCCCTACTTTGGAGTTTGTGCTTCTGAGAGTGACTGACTTGTACTCAATTATGTCTTCCCTGCACATGGCTCATCTGTCCCTTCATTTTATACCTATACGTGGTTCAAAAGTTTGTAGGTGTACATCCAGAGACTTGAGTCTTTGGGCTTTTCATATGCCAATTGGGCCCGGAACTTTGGTGGAACTGCAACACCTACTCTACAGCTCATTGGACTTACCCAGGAAAATTGGCAGGGAGATGATATTGGAAAATGGCCATTCCAGGGAATGGAGAGAGTCTGCTCCTGCAGACAGGATAGTTCCATTCATCTTCCCCATGGAATATAAGCCCCCTTTCAATTGGAGGTGGAGTGGACATCACCATTCCAGAATCCTCAGGATTGGGAAAAGATCTATGGACTAGAGTGGACTTACAGTTATTCTACTATAGATATATTGTGATTCTAGCAATGGAAGAAATTACATCATTGGTGTGGAGCCAGTGGCCACTGGAGGCTCTGGGAGTAGGGAGAGGGAAAAACAGTTGTAATACAGGAACATTTTCAGGACTTGGGAGCCATTCTGAGTGACATTGCAACAACAGATATACTCCATTTTATATCATCACGTAACGTGCAGAACTGTGTGGGAGAGAGTGTAGACTACAATGTGAACTATGGTCCATGCTTAATGACAAAGCCCCATGATGTGTTTATCAATTGCAATAAATGTGCCACACTAATGAAGGATGTTTTTGTGGGAGTTTGTGGGAGGTGTGGAAAGTGGGATAAATGGGAATCCCTATATTTTTTGTGTAATATTAATGTAATCTAAGTAGCTTTTAAAAAATTAAAAATTAAAAATTAAAAAATTTTAAAAATATATGGGTGCAACTAGAAATAAACTTTGAATAAAAGGGGGAAAAGGTAAAGACTAATGTGTTTATATGGCTAAGATACCTCAAAGTGTGTTGGGAGGTCATCCCAGGGGTAACATTTATGCATATCTCAACAAAGATCTTTTAGACTGCCAAAGTGGGTACTAGCTCAAATACTGGGGCTCCTGAGGGCTCTGTAGACACTCAGGTCCTATGGTCAGGTCAGATAGCTCTGGAGTTTGGTGCCTTGCCAGAGAACCCTACTTTGGAATTTGCGTTCCTGAAAGTGACAAAATAAGACTCAGTTATGGCTTCCCTACACATGGCTCATCTCTCGCTTCTATTTGAACCTATACTTGGTGCTGTAGTTGGTAATTATACATACAAGAGGCTTGAATCTTTGGGCTGTCCATGTGCCAGCTGGGCCCTGGGAGGAGAAAAGTAGAATGGAGAAAATCAACAAAATCAAAAGCTTTTTCTTTGAGAATATTTTAAAAGTCAACAAACATTTAGTAGGCCTAAAAGAGAAAAAAGGTATAAAGTGGAAATTTTAAAAATCAAGAATGAAAGGGGGTAGACATTATGACTGATCCCACAGAAATAAAAAGGATCATAGTATTTTATGAGAAAGTGTATGCCAACAAATTAGACAACCTAGATGAAATGGACAATTCTTAGAAATACACAACCAACCTTGACTATACAAGACGTACAGGAACACACACACACACAAAAACAATAAAAAACAAAGAGATTGAATCAGTCATCAATATCTAACAAGAAAGAAAAGCCCAAGACCAGATGCCTTAAGAGGTAAATTCTACCAATCTATCATAGTTTTAATACTAATCCTGTTTAAACTCTTACAAAAAATTCAGAAAGAGTGAAAATTCCTAACACATTTTTATGGAGCCAACATCACCCTAATACCAAAGTCATATAAAGATACTACAAAAAAACAAAAATTACAGACCAATCTCTCCAATGAACATAGATGCAAAAACTTTCAAGAAAATACTTGCAAATCACATCCAAAAGCAAATGAAAAGAATTATACAGCAAGTCAAGTGGGTTTTATTCCTGATATGCAAGGATGTTTCAGGAGAAGAAAATCAATTATTATAATACACCACCTTAACAAATCAAAGGAATAAAAAAAACATGTAATCTTCTCAATTGATGCAGTAAAGGTATTTGATGAAATCCATATTTTTTCTTCATAGAAACACTTCAAAAGTAGGATAGAAGAAAAGATCCTCAACGTAATAAAGAGTATATATGAAAATCCCACAGAAAATATAATACTCAATGGAGATATGTTGAAAGCTGTATCTCAAAGATCAGAAACAATACTAGGATGCCCCCTGTCAGAACAGATGTAGAATTTTGGACTAGATTTAGCTAGAACAATTAGGCAAGAAAAAGAAATAAGAGGCATCTAAATTGGAAAAGAGGAAGTAAAATTCCCACTGATCACAGATGATACGATCATATATTTAGAAAATCCTGAAATATCTAAAAATAACTTATTAGACCTAATAAAAGACTTCAACAAATTGTTAGGATACATCAACACACAAAATCAGTAGTGTTTCAATGTATTAATAATGAACTGGCTGAGGAGGTTATAAAGAAGGAATTCCATTTACTAAAGCAACAAAAATAAGCAAATATCTGGGAATTAATTTTACCAGACAAGTAAAGGATCAGTATTCAGAAAACTATAAAACGCTGCTTAAAGAAAACAAAGTAGACCTAAAGAAATGAAAGGATATTCCATTTTCATAGATAGGAATACTGAACATCATGAAGTTGTCAATTCTACCCGAAATGATTTTAGATTCACTGCAATACCAACAACTTATATTACAGAATGAGAAAATTCAATTACCCAACTTATCTGGAAGAGAAAGAGGTCCTGATTAGGTAAAAACATCCTAAAAAAAAAAAAGAAAAAGAAGAGCAAAGTCAGAGGTCTCACACGTACTGGACTTGAAGTGTATTATAATGCTGCAATGGGCAAAACATCATGGTATCGGCATAGAGATAGAGTCATTAATGAACAAAATCAAACTGAGAGTTCAGAAAAAGACTCTAACCTCTATGGACAACTATTTTTGATGAACAATTCACTTTTAAATCATCAGTGGATTACAGATGAAGTGGCTAGAGAAAATAGTAAAGACCCAAGGCAAATGAAATCAGGAACACAAAATACTAAAATTCAGGGGATACAGCAAAGGCAGTGTTGAAAGGGATATTTATAGCCCTCAATGCTTATATTAAAAAAGAAGGAAAAGTTAAAATCAAAGACCTAACTGCATACCTGTAAGGATTAGAAAAGAATAGCAAAACAAACCCAAAGCAAGCAGAAAGAAACAAATAATTAAGATTACAGTGGAAATAAATAAAATGGAAAATAAAAAAGAATAGAGAAAATCTACAGAACTAAAAGTGGCTTTGTTGAAAAGATCAACAAAATTGATAAACTCTGAGGTTGTTTAACAAAGGAAAATAGAGGGGCAAATGATAAAATCAGAAATGAGAAGGGTGATATTACACTTGACCTGCCCCCCCAAAAAGAGATCATAGGAGGATTCTATGAACAACTGTATGTCAACAAATAAGACAACATGTAGAAATGACATATTATCCAACAATCCTGCTACCAGGAATATAATCAGAAGTACTAAAAGCAAGGCATGAAGAGATATTTGTCCAACAAAGATCATAGTGGCATTAATCACAATTGCTAAATGTTGGTAAAAGCCTAAGTGTTTGTCAAACAATGAATGCGTGAACAAGATGTGCTATATTCATATGATGGAATAATATTCAGCTATCAGAAGAAACCAACTGGGGAAGTACATGAGAATATGGAGGAAACTTTTGGTTATTACATTGAGTGAAATGAGCCAGACACAAGACAAATATTGTATGGTCTCCCTGATATGAATTAAATATGAATTAGTAGACTTATAGATTTGGACTATAAAGGGTAGGTTGGTGGGAGATGGAATGTGATATGAGAAGGGGTGAAGATGCTGGATGCATGTAGAATGTTTAATAAAGTCATATGTAAATATATAGTAATGATTGGGATTGATAGTAGCATATTACAATGAAAATAAACACTGTTGATTTATTGAGGTGATTGTGTTGAAAGCGTAGACTAGTAAGATTAATGTCAGTTGAAGGACACCTGAATGACAATATTGGGAATGTATAAAATTGATTTTCAGAGCAGATAAGATTTGTGATTAATATAAATACAGGAATATTCTTTTACTACGGAGTGTTAAGAGTCCGGTGGTAAATGGGAAAGTATAACTAATGTAATTTTTGTGATATAGTTGAAAACAACATTGAAATGTTTTTTATGGCAAAAGCAAAGTTGGTACTATATGAATTCTAAAGTTAAAAAATAGTGAGTTTTGTTTCTCTGCTGAAACTTTTATGCACTGTTTAAGCACTTTTATTACTTAAACAATTAAGAATTTCTCTTCCTCATTTTTTACATTAATAAGGAAACCTTGACTATGTCATTTAACTGATCTATGTTCATCTGTTTATCTTTCTTATCACTAGAGTGACAACTGAGTTAGTAATTGGAATTAGATGAGATAAAATTCCCTGAAAAAGAACTTTTTTAGGAGTAATGTTTTTCATAACTTGTTGAGCTGCCTTATTCTGTTCTTTTATTTTTGTGAATTTGAAATAAGGTTCTTTAAAAAAAATATGTCATACTAATTAGGGTAAGCCCTTTATCTATTATGAGTGATGTCATTATATGCAGGGGAAATTTGTACACGGACAGAGGCAAGAAGGTCATGTGATGATAAAGTAAGGAAATGCCATGGCTGGCTGGCAAGCCACTGCCAGAAGAAGCCAGGAATGGATTCTTTCCTACATACTTAGAAGGAAGCATGGCCACATCAACATTTTGATTTCAGACTTCTAATTTTCAGAACTGTGAGACAATAAATTTTGTTGTTTTAAGACACACCGTTTGGAGCAATCCAATGGAAATACTTGGGTAGAAGACAAAATGTCTAAAGATGTCACACACACACACACACACACACACAAAAAAAACAAACACAAAACTGTCTACATGTCTCAAGGGGGATTTTAACCTGATAAATATGTTATATCTTCTATTGAATACCATGCAGAAATTTAAGGGACTAAAGAAATTTAAATGCAAATATCAAAATATCCCAAGACACAATGATATAGGAAGGAACCAAGTTATACCACAATAGATATAATTTCATCACATTTGGTTAAAATAAAAACTGTGTGTCTGCATGGGCATTCTGTTTGCAAATGATTCTGGAAAGACACATTCCACACTGAAGAAGTTGAATCCCTTGTGAAGGGGAATGAGACTGGTGGAGGATAATGAAAAGTGTAATTCTTGTTTTCTTCTCCATACTTTTGTAACATTTGATTTTTTAAACAAGCTTTCACTTCCATATAAATTCATTTACATTATGCTTTTATAATGATCAATCAATATACAACTAATAAAAGAACTAGGAGATCTGTTACCTAGTAATCAAGAAATTTTGTTTTAATGTGTAAACGAATACCCATGATTACTGAATATGACACTATTTATGCACAAATTCAGATCTTCTTGGCCTCAATAGCTTAAGAGGAAATAAGTAACAAAGGTTTATGAAGAAGGACACAGAAAGGACTACTTAGCACTCTTACACTCAGGTGTCATTATTCCACCACACACACACACACACACACAAAACTCCACAAAACTTAAAAAGCAAGGAAAACAAGAGATTCTCTGTCTAGAGTTGATACTTGTATTTTTTGGGCTTCAGGATAAGTGGGGTATTATATTTCTTATAACTGATAATAGCCAAACCCAATACCCTCGGTGGAACCTCCTATTACTCCACAAGACAATTCCAACTCTGGTGACCATGCACCTCTTCCAGCATCTCTCTTTCTTTGGTCTCCAGAACATATTTTCTGTTTCTACTCTTAACTCTCCCTTTTTCCCTTTTTCCTAAGAATTTCCCTTTTTCCTCAGAATTTCTCCCTCTTCTGCCAGTGTCTCACTGCAGTTCCATCCAGCCTCACCTGCCACCCTTCAACTTTTGCTTTACAATTCTACACTGGTAAGTAAAGAAGGACCAGGAGCTATGGATGAGGGCAGGGCCTCCTGGGCACCCGAGTTCTTCTTCAGACTCTTTCAGGGAGGAGCTGCTGATACAAGTGGATCCTATCCTATCCCAAGGTCCCTCATCCTGATCCTGCTTCTTGTCCAGGTGTGTCTCCTCAGTGAGGTTTCATTTATAAGTATACCATATTAATGTTCTCTAGGGAAATAGACTCAATAAGAGGTTCATGTATATTAAGAGATTTAATATAAGGAATTGGCTCATGTGACTGTGGGGGCTTTCAGGCCCTAGGATGGATATTGCCATAAACATGATGTTGAGGTCCTATGTCTCAATTCTTCAGGGCAAGCAGACTGACTGGGAATTCCAGCAAGAACCAATGTTGAAGTTGAGGCCAAAATTAGTCTTCTGATCTCTGAAATCTCACTTCTGGCTTTTAAGAGATTCAAAAGCTTGGATGAGAATACTATTCATATTGCTGAAAATCAGTCTCTTCTGTTGTATGCAGATGCAAATCACATCTATAAATACCATCACAGTAAAAAGACAAGTGTTTAACCAAATAACAGGATACCATAAACTAACCAAGTTGTCATATGAAAGTAATTGCAGACACAAAAAACAGTCCTTGACCTCCTAGCTACACCTTAATGAAATGGTCAACAGAGGTATCTTAGAGAAGGGCTGATTGAGGCATCTTAGAATATCTTAGGGTAAATTAATTATTACATCTGTCCAATGAAGTATAGAGGAGGTGTAAAATGATAGTGGGGTGGGGTGTTTGGGGGAGATCATGATACTTGAAGGCTGATGACAGAACACTAAATTACATTAAAGTTATTCAGGCAGGGGATAAAATGTTCTTTCTCATGACACGATATGGTTTGCCATACAAATAATTTAATATGAATTGAAGGAGATTTTAGTAGTTAAATTAGGTATCCAATTTGGCATGTTCTTATTCCTATTCCATATTTGTATGAGTGTGAATTTGTCATAGATAGGATCTCTTGGAGATGTTATTTTCATTTAAGGGGTGGCCCAACTGAATGAGGTTGGGTTTTAACATGGATTACTCTAGTTCTTTATAAACAGAAAAAAATCATAGACCTAGTCAGAGAAAGCCACAGAGAAGAGGGGGAAAGCAGAAGTAAGGGGACTGAGAAGGGAAAGTAAAAGACTTTGCCTTGTGATTTGAGGCAGTTACATAAGCCAAGAAACCATAAGAACCATCAGGAGTCACCACCACAATATACCATACCCTGGGTAGAAAAGATAACCTTGCTTCTCCTGGCCTCATAACTATGAGTCCATAAGTTCTTGTTGTTTAAGTGAATCCATTGAGTGGTATTCTTTATAACAGCCTGGAAGACTAAAGACAGAAGGGATGGTCTTGGTTGAGATGCAAACTATATTTGAGAAATATCACAAACCATGCAGCAAAAATATAAAGACACAGAAACTGTAAGATATAAAGGACTTGAAAGATAAATTGTGAAAATAAAAAAGGGGTGGTGGGTAGTGATAAGGAAAAAATCCTAAAAAGTCTTCTGAAGGGATGGTAATGGGTTGAGAAACACTGGGCTAGGCTGAGAAAAGAAACACTAAGGTGGGTGCTTGTAAAAGTTTTGGTTTCTAAGGAGAAATAAAATCATTCAACCATTGAGCTAAAAGAATATATTACATATAAAAGAAGAAGAATCATGCTGGGAGTAGACTTTTTCTCTAATGCTGAAAGTAAACAGAAAGGCAATAAAGGAGTAATGACAGAAAGGACTGTGCCCAATTAATCTTATGCTGAGACATTATGTGCTGATCTATTGAGGTGAAACTATTTGAAGATACACAGATATTCAGAGATTGAATCTCCCATGTTCTGCACTGGGGAAAATACTTGAGGAAAGAACTTCCAAACAAAAAGTGAATCAGAAAAATGCTGAATTCAAGACTCAGCATGTTAATTTGTATATAGGCACATAGTACTAATTTTCACAATGAGGATTTTCATGTGTGGTATTGTTCATTAGCCTCAAATTTTGGAAACTTGCAGTGTGTCACTGTGAATGGTTAAAGTTAGTTATCAACTTAACTTGGTTATGGTGTCCAGTTCTTTGGTCAAGCAAACACTTTTCTGATTGTTACTGTGAGACTATAACTTGGATTTAAATAATTTGTCAGTTGAATTCATCTATGGCTGGCTGCATTTTGAATTACAAAAAGAGATTGCTTCAGCTGTGAGAAAAGTTTCACTCAATCACTTCAAGACCTTAAAGGGAATGATGATTTCAGCAGTCAGAAAGAAGAATTTCAATCTGTACTTTGGCCTTCCAGCCTCTCCTGAGGAATTCATCAAAACCTTCACCAGAGCTCCCAACTTGCTCTGCCTGCCCTATGGATTTAGGTTTTGCCAAATCACATGGTCCTGTGAACTGATTCCTATAATAAAGCTCACAATATTATTGTGTCAGCTTTGATTTCAGGAAGATCTCTGAGTAATACAGACAGCAACATGTCAAAAATTAATGGAAGTCATTTGCTCAATTCCCAACCCTTTGCCCCATTATGAATATAGATAGAGTAAATGACTTTTATTATGCAATTCATTTGAAATATCTGTTAACAAATTGTGGGGTATACACATGATGGAATATTATGCAGCAGTAAGAAGAAATGAAGTTATAAAACATAGGACAATAAGGAGGTTGGAGGAAATTTGGCCATTCAACATTCTTTTTTCTTTAGACATCTATGGGAATTTTATTGAATATCATCAAATGCTTAGCAAATATTTTAAAACATTTCACATATTCATACAACTAGGGATTAAACATTGAAGAGTGTTTCCTGGTCTTGAAATTTTAATGTAATTTTTAAAAGTATGAAATAGAACTCTCTCTCTCTCTCTGACTTTATTTTGTACATTTAATAATTGAAAATATAAGTAATTAAAAATTAAAAAGTAAACACAAATGAATAAATATACACATTTCTCAATTAAATATACTGGATACACAGAGAATTTTTTTAAATCAAACAATATGTTACACAATATATTTGGTTCATGGTAACACATTCATACAGTATTTGTCCTTTTGTGTCTGACTTGATTCACTTAACATAATGTCTTCCAGGTTCATCCATGTTGTCGTATGCTTTAAAACTTCATTTCTTCTTACAACTGCATAATATTCCATTGTGTGACTAGACACTACAGTTTTTTTATCCATCCATCTGTTGATGAACACCTGGGTTGTTTCCAACTTTAAGCAATGGTGAATAATGTTGCTATGAACATCAGTGTGCACATGTCTGTTCATATCACAGTTCTCAGTTCTTTTGGGTATATACCCAGTAGTGTTATTGCCAGGTTAAGTGGCAAGTCTATATTCAACTTCTTTAGGAAATTCAAATAGTCCTCCACAGTGGCTGTACCATTCTGCATTCCCACCAACAGTGGAGAAGTGATCCTGTCTCTCCACATCCTCTCCAACATTTGTAGTTCTGTCTTTTTAACACTGGTCATTCTGATAGGTGTGAAATCATATCTCATTGTAGATTTGATTTGCATTTTCCTAATCATGAGTGATGTTGAGCATTTCTTCATGTGGTTTTTTTTTTCTTTTTTTTTTGCCATTTCTACTTTTTTCTTTGGACAAATGTCTATACAAGTCTTTTGCCCATTTTTTAATTGGGTTGTTTGTCTTTTTATTGTTGAGTTGTAACCCCTCCTTATATATCCTGGATATTAAAGCCTTATCAGATATGTGATTTCTGATTTTTCCCATTGAGTTGGCTGCCTTTTCACCATTTTGATTAGGTCCTGTGAGGTGCAAAAGTGTTGAATTTTGAGGAGGTCCCATTTATCTACTTTTTCCTTTTGTTGCACATGCTTTGGGTGTAAGGTCCAAAAAACCACCACCTACTACAAGGTCTTGAAGATGTTTCCCTATATTTTCTTCTAGCAGTTTTATGGTCCTGGCTTTTATATTTATATCTTTGATTCATTTTGAGTCAATTCTTGTAAAGCGGTGAGATAGGGGTCTTCTTTCATTCTTTTGGTTATAGATATCCAGTTCTGCCAACACCATTTGTTGAAGAGACAGGTTTTCCCATTAGCATGGACTTGGTAGATTTGGAAAACACCAGTTGATTGTATAGGTGAGGGTTTATTTCTGCATCCTCAATTGTATTCCACTGATCAATGTGTTTATCTTTATGCCAGTACCATGCTGTTTTGACCATTGTAGGTTTGTAATATGTTTCAAGGTCAGGCAGTGAAATTCCTGCCATGTCGCTATTAGAATAGAATAGCTTTTGGAATGCTTTTGCCTATTTGGGTGCACTTACCCTTCCAGATGAATATGGTAATTGCCTTCTCTAATTCTGTAAAGTAAGCTGTTGGGATTTTGATTGGTAATGCATTGAGTCTGTAAATCAGTTTGGGTAATATTGACATTTTCATAATGTTTATTCTTCCAATGCATGAAGACAGAATGTCTTTCCATTTGTTTAGGTCTTTTTAAATTTCTTTTAGTGTAGATTTGTAGTTTCTGCATATAGGTCCTGTACGTCTTTGGTTAAATTAACTCCTAGGTATTTGAGTCTTTTTGTTGCTATTGAAAATGGAAATTTTCCCTCATTTCCTCCTCAGGTTGTTCAGTACTATTGTACAAAAACATTATTGACTTTTGTGTGTTGATCTTATATGTTGCCACTTTCCTGAACTCATTTATCAGCAAAGTAGCTTTTTTATGGATACTTCAGGATTTTCTAAGTACAGGATCATGTAATCCACACACAGTGAGAGTTTTGCTTCCTCTTTTCTTATTTGGATGCCATTATTTATTTTTCTTGTTTAATTGCCCTAGCTAGGACTTCTAGTACAATATTGAATATCAATGGTGAAGTGAGCATCCTTGTCTTATTCCTGAACTTAGGGAAAGCTTTCAAACTTTCCCCATTGAGTATGATGTTTGTTTTGGGTTTTTCATATATGCCTTTATCATATTGAGGAATTTTCCTATCTTTGAAATATTTTTATCAAAAAAGGATGCTGGGGATGCAAGAAGGTATCAGTTTAGGAAGGCACTCACTGACTAGCTTTCTGAGGATGGCTGATTGGGGACAGGGTCCAGCCCAGGGTTCTGTGCTGTGGGCACATGGAGTGAGAGGCTGGATACAGCTTGGTGGCATGGATTGCTTGGAAGATATTCATGAGTTTTAATCCTGCCCATGGAGGTTAACACAGATTGCTGAACCTCACCCTCAGGAGAAAAGGCTGGTTTGAGCTGCGACTCTCATTGGCACTCCAGTGAGAGGGAGCATTCTCTGAGAGTGGGAGGATTCTGGAGGAAGGTCAAGAGGGCTTTCCTTTATGTGGATTTTGCTGCCTGGAACCCCTTGCAGCTTTGGGGAACAAAATAGCTGGCTTGAA
>JAQZBX010078257.1:0-14150 GCA_029593785.1 Cabassous unicinctus
CCTATTTGAAGACTTTACTAAACTTGGAACTCATAACTCAGAATTGAAGATGCAGTTATCTCGGAAAGACTTGTGGAAAGTCTTACTGTCTGATGGCTTGGACCCCTGCTTCCTGCATGCTAAACCAACAAAGTTTTTGAGAGAGCTGTATGAACAAAACCACTGTCAGCTTGGACAAAAGAGAACATGGAAAGGAGAGACTGAAGGAGAATCAGCTTCAAGAAGAAAACCGTGGAAGCAGAGGTCTGTACTTAAGACATCTCCTTGGGCCAAGAGAGGAGCCCCACCCATGTGTATAGAGAGGGTGAGTTTGCCCCTGCAGTTGAAGAGGGTGGATGTTCCTACCCAATGTTCTGAGAAAGTTTTGATGCCCCATGGTACAGAGAGGGTGAGTTTTCCCCAGCAGTTGAAGAGGGTGGATGTCCCCACCCAAGGTTCTGGGAGAGTTTTGCCATCCCAGGGTGCAGAGAGGGTGGAGCAAATTCCTCAGAGATTAGGGTGGTTAAGGTCAACACCCCATAGGTCTGAGAGGGGTGTACCTGTCCCCCATGGATCAGAGAAGGCCAGGTGGTCAACCCATTGCTCTGAGAGGGTTGAACCTGTATGCCAAAGGTTAGGGAAGGCCAGGTGGTCAACTCGTAGCTCTGAGAGGGTTGAACCTGTATGCCAAAGGTTAGGGAAGGCCAGGTGGTCAACTTGTAGCTCTGAGAGGGTTGAACCTGTATGCCAAAGGTTAGGGAAGGCCAGGTGGTCAACTCGTAGCTCTGAGAGGGTTGAACCTGTATGCCAAAGTTTAGGGGGAATGTTGTCTTCACCTCACTGTACTAGGGGGGCTAAGACTGTAACCCAGAGATTGGGTAAGGTGTGGCAATCACCCCAACACTCTTGGAGGGTGAGGTCTGGAGCTTGGTCGATACCCAGATGCTTCATGAGTGTGGAACCAAGAAAATGGCCGTTGTGCAAGCCTGTGGAAAGGGTAGGTTCCCATGTGGCCCCAAGGAGAAGAAACCATCATCTTATGAATGACTCTCAGACTTTGAAATCGAATGGAGGATGCCCTGCAGGTTTACTGAACTGTAGAGGATCCATGACTTACGTTTAACATCCCAATTTCTCCTTATGATATTGAAAAAGTTTATCCTTTGTCTTTCCATTTGTGTATTGGAAGCAGTTAAATGGTTGTTTTAAGTTTCAGAGGTCTATAGCAGACAGGACTTTACCTCAAGAAGAACTGTATTTCTTTAAAATTATTATGATATGATTTTGTAGTTGAATTGTTACTGACTTAAGGTTTTTTGAATATTGTAATGTATTTTTGGAATTCAGAGGGTGGAGTGCAGCCGTTGGCCAATTTAATGTAATCATGAATTATGAACTCCAAAAATATAATTGGATCATGCTTGTAAACTGATCTGTTAATCTGTGCATGATTAGGTTATGATTAGGGCATTGAGCCCCACCCCTTGGTGGGTGGGGAATAGAATATAATAGCCAAGGCAAAGAACAGAGTTGAAGCAGTCTTTTGAGAAGAAGTTTTGATGTTGGAAAGAAGGCCCCAGGAGAAGAGAAGCAAGCCGTTCACCTGATCGTCTACAGCTAACCTTGTGGAGGAAACAGGAGCTAAGCCTGGAGAGAAACGCAGCCCTGGGAAGACAGGAACCCCAGAAGCCTGAACCCTGGCAAACGCCGGCAGCTGTCTTGCTCTAACACATGGCAATGGACTGTGGTGAGATAAGAAGCATAACGCTTTATGGCCTGGTATCTGTGGACTTCTACCCCAAATAAATACCCTTTGTAAAGACCAACCCATTTTTGGTATTTCACATTAGCACTCCTTTGGCTGACTAATGCACTCAGCAACACAGACTTCCCCTCCCTGAAGCTGATTTGGTTACAGCCACTGCTGAATGCCCAATCTGCCAGCAGCAGAGACCCACACTCAGGCCCCAATATGGCACAATTCCCTGAGGTGATCACCCTGCTACCTGGTGGCAGATTGATTACACTGGACCACTTCCATCATGGAATGGGCAGCGATTTGTTCTAACTGTAATAGATATATGCTCAGGATATGGGTTTGTCTTCCCTGCATGTAATTCTTCTGTCAAAACTACCATCTGGTGACTTACCAATGTCTTATCTACCACCAATGGTATTCCACACAGCATTGCTTCTGATCAAGAAACCCACTTCACAGCAAATGATGTGTGGGAATGGGCACATGCCCATGGAATTCACTGGTCTTACCATGTTCCCCATCACCTGAAGCAGCTGGATTAATAGAATGGTGGAATGGCCTTTTGAAGACTCAATTATGGCACAAACTAGGTAGCAATACTTTGCAGGACAGAGGCCATGTTCTCCAGCGAGCTGTGTATACTTTAAATCAGTGCCCACTCTATGTGCTGTTTCTCCCATAACCAGGATTCATGGGTCCAGGAATCAAGGGGTGGAAATGGGAGTGGCACCACTCACTATTACTCCTAGTGATCCATTAGGAAAATTTTTGCTTCCTGTCCCTGCAACCTTAAGCTCTGCTGGTCTACAGGTCTTAGTTCCAAAAGGAGGAGTGCTTCCACCAGGGAACATAACAAGATTCCATTGAACTGGAAGTTAAGACTGCCACCTGGCCAATTTGGGCTTCTCATACTTCTGAATCAACCGGCAAAGAAGAGAATTACTGTAATGGCTAGGGTGATTGGTCCTGACTATAAAAGGGAAATAGGAATGCACCTATACAATGGAGGTAAAGAAGTGTTTGCCTGGAATACAGGAGATCGCCTAGGGCATCTCTTAGTACTGCCATGCCCTTTTATTGATTAAAGTCAATAGAAAATTGCAACAACCCAATCCAGGCAGGACTAACAATGGCCCAGAATCTTCAGAAATGAAAGTTTGGGTCACCCCACCAAGCAAAGAACCACAGCCAGCTGAGGTGCTTGCTGAGGATAAAGGGAATATGGAATGGGTAGTGGAAGAACTACTTGCACCTATATTTTTTCTATGAAAAATAAAATTACAGACCAATAACCCTAATGAATATAAATGCAAAAATCCTCAACAAAATACTTGCAAATCGAATCTAAAAGCATATTAAAAATTATACACCACGATCAAGTGGGTTTTATCCCAGGTAGGCAGGGTAATTCAACACAAGAAAATCAATTAGTGTAATAAACCACGTTGATAAATTGAAAAGGAAAAATCTCATGATCCTCTCAACTGACACAGAAAAGGCATTTGACAAAACACAGCACCCTTTCTTGATAAAAACACTCCCAAAAGATAGTAATAGAAGGAAGACTTCTCAATATGGTAAAGTGCATATATGAAAAACCCACAGGTAACTTTGTACTCAACAGCGAAAAACTGAACGCTTTCCTGCTGAAATCAGGAACAAGACAAGGATGCCCACTGTCACCACTGTTATTCAATATTGTGCTAGAAGTTCAAGCTAGAGCAATTAGGCTAGATACAGAAATAAAAGGCACCCAAATAGGAAAGGACGAAGTGAAACTTTCACTATTTGCTGATGATATGATCCTATATCTAGAAAATCCTGAAAAATCCACAGAAAAACTACTAGAACTGGTAGATGAGTTCAGCAAAGTGGTGGCATACAAGATAAATACACAAAAATTAGTACCGTTTCTATGCACTACTGATGAACAATCTGAGGAGGAAATCAGAAAAAAATTCCATTTATAATGCTGACTAAAAGAATCAAATATTTAGGAACAAACTTAACCAAGGACATATTCAGAAAACTATAAAACATTGCTAAAATAAACTAAA
The DNA here is from genome assembly GCA_029593785.1 of Cabassous unicinctus. NCBI lineage: Eukaryota > Metazoa > Chordata > Mammalia > Cingulata > Chlamyphoridae > Cabassous > Cabassous unicinctus. The sequence goes on from JAQZBX010078257.1 coordinate 3,796, forward strand.
GAAAACTTAAATTAATGGAAGAACATTCCTTGGTCATGGACTGGAAGACTAAATATTGTTAAGATGTCCATTCTGCCCAAACTAATTTACAGATTCAACACAATATCAATAAATATCCCAACAGCTTTTTTTTTTTTTGCAGAAATGAAAAGGCCAATATCAAATTTCTCTGGAAGAAAAAGGGACCCAAAATAGCCAAAAATATCCTAAAAAGAAGAATGAAGTTGGAAGACTCACTTCCTGACTTTAAAGAATATTATTTACCTACATTGGTAAAAACAGCATGGCACTGGCATAAAGATAAACAGCTTGGTCAATGGAATCAATGGTTTTTTTTTTACCAAATCAAGAACTCAGAAATACACCCTCACATCTATGGTCAGGTGATTTTTGACAAGGCTGTTAAGCCCTCCAAACTGGGCCAGAACATCTATTCAACAAATGGTGCTGGGAGCACTGGATATCTATATTCAAAAATAAAGGAATAGGATCCCTCACTCACACCTTAACACAAAAATTAACACAAACTGGATCAAGGACCTAAATATAAAAGCTACAACCATAAAACTCCTAGAGGAAAATGTAGGAAAACATCTTCAAGATATTGTGGTAGGTGGTAGTTTCTTAAACTTACACCCAAAGCATGAGCAACAAAAGAAAAACAAAACAAAACAGATAAACAGGGCCTCCTGTTAAAGCAACACTTTTGCACCTCACAGGACTTTATCAAAAGGGTGAAAAGGCACATAATTCAATGGGAGAAAATATTTGGCAATCACATATCTGATAAGGGTTTAATATCTATACTTTTGGGGAGCAGGTGTAGCTCAGTGGTTGAGCTACAGGTCCCCCATTCAATCCCCAGGACCTCCTAAAAAAAAATGCTGGGGGGAGTGGGTGTAGCTCAGTGGTTGAGTGCCTGCTTCCCATATACAAGGAAATGAATAGAAATGGTGAAAGTACATCAGAGTATTTGTAATTAGTAGTGCTAATATATGGGTATGACAGTGGTTGAAAGGGAAAGTCTAAGGACATGTATATTACTAGAAGAAAAAGCTAGAAAATGTAACATGGGTCTATATAACATAGTGAAACCTCATGTGCAATATGAATATAGGTAATTTAAGACTGTTTTTTAAAAAATATTAATACAAATAAACTAGAGAGATGGAAACAGAATAGCAGCTATGTATGACAGCAGAAGCATAGAGAGATTGGGAGGTGATGTTTTTTGTTTATTGATTTATTATTATTATTGGAGTAATGAAAATGCTCTAGTGGTGATTGAAGTGATGAATGCACAATTATGTTATTATACCACCATTACACACTTTGGATGGATTTATGCTCTATTGATATGTATCAATAAAATTGATTTGTTAAAAAAAGAATGTAACATATTCAATTTAATTTTATATGAATTTTAAAACTCATGAAGTTATCTTGTGTTTACAGTTTTGTTGAATTCTTTTTAAGTAGGTGTTTTAGTTTGCCAATGTGGTCCTGATGCAAAGTACCAGAAATGTGTTGGCTTTTATAAAGAGTGTTTATTTGGGATAAAAGATTACAATTCTAAGGCTTTGAAAAGTCCAACTCCAGGCACCATAAGAGGTGCTTTCTCACCCAAGTCAGCTGCCATGTGTTGAAACAAGACGGCGGGCAATTTCTGCCTGGTCTCTGCCTTCCCTGGGCTTCCTCTCTCAGACTCAGCTGATCTGCTTTCTTTCAGCTTCAGGCTATCAGGCATAAGGCTCATCTCTTGAGATGCTCTGTGGGCCCAGCCTCTTGGGGCTTTGTGCTTAAGAGATTCCTGTAGTCCTCTCTCTTGGCATAGGGCTTGTCTCTTAGGGCTTCTGTCCTTGCAGTTCAGCTGTGGGCAAAACTCGAGTCTTTTCTCTCACATGGCAAACGCAAACATGGAAGTTCCCTTTTTTCCCTGTGTCTGTCCAAGTGAGTCTTTCTCTGTGTTTCCATTTATATCAAACCCAGCAAGGGGGCAAAGACTCAACATGAATTACACCCCACTGATGTAATCCAGTCAAATGGGTCTCACACCCACAGGAATGGATTAGTTTAAAACAAAACTAATAAAATCATTTTTAATAATTATGAAATTATTTCATAAAATAATATCAAATTGCCACAACAGTGTATGTGTATATATATACCACACAACTGTTTTTTTCCTTAAATGAATTATTTTTATTTATGAAGATATAAGTAATAAGCATTGAAAATATTATTTTAGATGATACTCTATTCTTATTATATGATTCTTAGAATGCAGCATAAAGAAAAACACTATTTCTTTTCTAAATAGTTACGTCTATCCAAATTTCTGCGTGAATTTTACCAATGGTCCTGTGAGTTAACTGGCAAAGGTCTGAATACCTAGGCTCATAAATCTGAATAAGACTGAATTTTTGCAAGACACACTGAATCTTCATTAGGATTTAGGAAATATTGTTATAGAAGGGGAGTTAGGCCAAGTTTGAAAACAGAGGGAAAAGACAGGAGGATTTCAAAGAGTACCAGAAGCTCAGCTTCTCTAATTTCTGGGACTTTAGGAATATTAATTTATACATATAAGCACTTGTTTATCTTTAAGCAATTTGATTAGAGTTCTCTTAAGAATTTTCATCTCTTAATTTAGTATTACCATCCAGAGGAAGGAAAAGATATATCAAACAAACAGATGCAAAAAGAAGGTCAGACATAAAATCACAGAAATACATCATAACAATGCAAAGTCTTAGTGGTAGGGCGATGTATGCAAGCCCTGTGTGATGATACACTTGTTTTTTTTGTAAGTTCACAACTTTTACCATACACTTGTTTATATATGTTCATGTATGAATGATACACTTCAATAAAACTATTAAAAAGGAAAAAAACAGAAACACATATATAAAATGCCTTAATTTGAATCATAAGTTTGCACTCTTCGGCAAATTCTTATTCTTATAGACCATAAAAGACTGTACATATGGAATTTTATTCCATTTTCTCATTCTCTTACAAAATAAGTTTAACTGTAAGATAACATTATATTCAAGAGATCTCTTTGAAGGCCATTCCTGACCATCCTCTAATTTATATTATGGCCACGCAGTTTTGTACAAAAGTGTTATTTTCTCTTTACTCATTGGCTCATAACCAAATTGTTCCCAATATTTTAAAATGCAATCTAAAGGACAGCATTCCTCCTTTACCTCAGAGCTCTGCCTTTTAGCCAATCTGAACCCCTCCTCTCTTTTCAAGAGACCTGACAACAATCAATTCACAATTCTCAAATTCCAAGACCAAAAGACACTTGTGTTTCTGCCTGGGCACGATGTGGTCTCCTATACTAGGGGGCTGCTCCCCCTTGGACATTCGGAAATGTCCCCAGGACCAAGACTAAGAAACTAAGGGTAGTCTAACTGCCTATAGCTTTGGCAGGAGATTTAAACCCACATCAACAAGACCAAATTTAACTTAAAGAATAATTTGAAGCATAGGGTAATCACTGGAGCTGAGGAGGAAGTTCCAGTGTTTCCCTTGTTGATCTGCTGCAATATGGACCAGCAGCGCTGGGGGCCAGTGCTGGCTCACGGAGACAACTGGCTCTAGCAGCCACTGAGACAAGTTCAGGGAATACTCACCCCAGGAAACTGATGCACACATCAGGCAGCAATCTCCTTAGAGACACAGGGTCCCATCTGGGGTGCCAAGTGAAGGGTAACTCTGCAGGTTCTCTGGGTCCTTACCCAGTGCAGAGAATATAAATCTACACAAACACTGATCAACATGGGAAAAATTTATTAAGCTGGCAGAGGTCAGGAAATAACGTTTCAAATCTGCCTCTGAGAACGAAGGAGTTAAGGGTTTTTATTAGAACTAGCTAAAGAGAGGCGGGGATAGGGATGCCATTGGCAGAGTCCACTTGCAAACTGATGTCTATAAAGTGGGCATCAGAGGAGGGGGAGAAGGGGTCAGCTCATAGTTGCTGTTTTTTTCCCACTTTACTTGTGCTCCTTGGAGTGTCCTGAGTTCCCAGGCATCTCAATCTTATGAATGGTACTAGGTTTAAGATAAGGAGAGAAGGAAAACAGGAGCTTGTTAGGGAGTGGGCGGGAAAAGTCAGAAACCTGCTAGGGAGTGAAAACCAGGAATTTGCTAGGGGGCTGAAAACAGGAACTTGCTTTGGTGACTAAAGATAATTTCATTAACAGGCTACAGTGTACAGCTACATGCTGTGGATTACATGAGTGAAGTTACACAATTAAAACTAAAATATTATTCATTAGCTAAATTTAAAATTAAGGCTACAGTGTAACATATGACTGCTTATATATACTATATGACTATGTATATATGTATCATATGACTGGTTTTGGTTTCTCTCTCTCTCTCAAAAACATTCTCCAGTGGATGATGCGGTGCTGGGGAATCCTTTGGGCAAGTCCTGAGCAACAGGGGAGAGCAGGTGAAGTTTGTTTCCCTAATGACTAGTCTGTGTCTCCTGAATTCAAAGGAATGAACCCAGCCCTTCTGGGCAAATTGATTTCACTGTGTAGATGCACGATTGAGACTAAATTTGATACAAATTCAATCATAATCTCAAAAGACTTAATGAAGGAAGACTATACTTTCAGGGATCATTTCTATAGTTCATTACTAAGAAAGTTCTATGAACGTGTGGAGTACCATGAGAGAAAAAACTCAAAATAAAAATGGGTGAAGTAAGAACTGCCTTTACAGTAATAACATTGAATATTAATGGTTAAACTCCCCAATGAAAAGACGCAGACTGGAAGAATGGATAAAAAAATATAAGCCATTTATATGCTGTCTACAAGAGACTCACTTTAGAACAAAGGATACAAATAGATTGAAAGTGAAAGGCTGGAAAAAGATATTCCACATATGCAGTAATCAAAAAAATAAAAACCTGGAGTAGCTTTATTTATATAGGATGAAGTAGACTTTAAAAGCAAAGCTGAGAAAAATAAAAAATAAAAAAAGCAAAACTGTTCAGCTATGTACAGTGGGGGAAGCATAGAGAGATTGAGAGGTGAGGAATTTTCTTGTTTGTTTGTTTTTTTGTTTATTAATATTAATATTGAAATAATGAAAATGCTCTAGTAATGATTGAAGTGATGAATGCACAACTATGTGATTATATGTGATTATGGCAAATACCATTGATTGTACACCTTGGAGGAATTGTATGATTTCTTAATATGTATCAATAAAATTGATTAAAAAATGTAAAAAACAAACAAACCAAAAAAAAACAACCATAGGGTGTACAACACAGTGAATCCTCAAGTAAACTATGGAGTACAGTTAATAGTACAATTATAATAATATTCTTTCATCAATTGCAGCAAGGTATTACACTATTGCAAAATGTCAAAATGGGTGTGGGTATATGGGAACTCTGATGTTTCTGCATGACCTTTCTGTAAACCTATAATTTCTCTAATAAAATAAAATTATTATGCTGGGGGGGGGTGGGAAGCAAAGCTGTTAGGGGAACAGATGTAGCTCAAGCAGGTGAGAGCTTGCCTCCCATATAGGAGGTTCTGGGCTTGGTTCCTGGTGCCTCCTAAAGAAGACAAGTGGACAAAATGAACAGATACAATGAGTAGACAACAAGGAGACACAGTAAGCAGACAATGAGCAGACAGATGAGGGAGCCATCTGGGGGGCAGGGGGAGAATCAGTTTGCCCTGTAATTCCCCAGTTTAAACCTTTAAAAAAAATAAAAGTAAAGCTGTTATTAGAGACAAGGAAGGTCATTATATACTAACAAAGGGGGCAATTCACAATCATAAATAACAATCACAAATGTCTATGCACCTAACCAGGATGCCCCAAATTACATGAGACAAACACTGGCAAAACTGAAGGGAGAAGTAGATGTCTTTACAATAATAGTTGGAGACTTCAGTACACAACTCTCGTCATTGGATAGATCATCTCAGCAAAGGATCAATAAAGAAACAGAGAGCTTGAATAATATGCTAAACGAACTAAACCTAATAGACATATACAGAACATTGCACCCACAACAGCAGGATATACATTGTTCTCAAGTGCTCATGGATCTTTCTCCAGGATAGACCATATGCTGGGTCACAAAGCAGATCTCAATAAATTTAAAAATATCAAAACTATACAAAGCACATTCCATGATCATAATGGAATGAAGCCTGAAATCAACAACAGGCAAAAAATGGAAAATTCACAAATACATGGAGATTAAACAACACACTATTAAATAATCAGTGGGTCAAAGAAGAAATTGCAAGACAAATAAATAAATATCTCGAGATATTGAAAACAAGAATGCAACATATCAGAACCTATGAGATGCAATGAAAGCAGTGCTGAGAGGGAAATTTATAGCCCTCAGTGCTTACAATAAAAAAAGAGAGCTAAAATCAATGACCTAACAACACAGCTGGAGGAACTAGAAAAAGAATGCAAACTATGCCCAAAGCAAGCAGAAGGCATGAAATGACAAAGATCAGAGGAGAAATAAATGAAATTGAGAACAAACAAAAAAACAATAGAGAGAATTAACAAAACTAAAAGTTGGTTCTTCAAAATGATCAACAAAATTGACAAACCCTTAGCTAGGCTAAGAAAAAAAGAGAGAAGATGCAAATAAATGAAATAAAAAATGAAAATGGGGACATTACTACTGACCCCACAGAAATAAAAGAGATCATAAGATGACACTATGAACAACTGTACACCAACAAAATAGATATTTCAACAAAGTAGATGAAATGGAAAAATTCCTCAGAATATATGAACAACCTTCAATGGCCTTAAAATAAATATAAGACCTCAATAAACCAATCACAAGCAAAGAGATTGAAACAGTCATCAAACAACTCCCCAAAATGAAAAGCCCAGGACCAGATGGCTTCACAGATTAATTCTATCAAGTATTCAAAGAAGATTTAATACCAATCGTACACAAACTCTTCCAAAAAAATTGAAAGAAGGGACACTATCAAACTCATTCTATAAAGCCAATATCATACTAATACCAAAGCTAGATAAAGATATTATGAAAAAAGAAAATTACAGACCCATTTCCCTAGTGAATATGAAAGCAAAAATCCTCAACAAAATACTCACTAATCGAATCTAACAACACATTAAAATAATTTTTCATCATGGTCAAGAGGGTTTTTATCCCAAGCATGCAAGGGTGATTCACACTAGAAAATCAACCAGTTTAGTACACCACATTAATAAATCAAAGAAGAAAAATCACATCTCGATTGATGCAGAAAAGCCATTTGAAAAAATCCAACATCTTTTCTTGATATTAAACACTCCAAAAGATATGAATTGAAGGAAACATTCTCAACATGATAAAGGGCATATATTAAAAACCCAGAGCTAACATTGTACTCAATGGTGAAAGATTGAAAGCTTTCCCATTTAGATCAGGAACAAGACAAAGATGCCCAATGTCACCACTGTTGTTCAATATCGTGCTACAGGTTCTAGCTAGAGCAATCAGCAAGAAAAAGAATAAAAGGTGTCCAAATTGGAAAGGATGAAGTAAAACTTTCACTATTCAAAGATGATATGATCTTGTGCCTAGAATCCCAAAAAATCCCAAAAAATCTACCACAAAGCTACTAGAGCTAATAAATGAATTCAGCAGTGTGGCAGGATACAAGATTAATACACAAAAGTCAGTACTGTTTCTATACACTAGTAATGAGCACTCTCAGTAGGAAGTCAGGAAAAAAATTCCATTTATAGTGATAAAAAGAATCAAATATTTAGAAATAAACTTAACAAAGGATGTAAAGCACTTGTATTCAGAAAACTAAAATGCATTGTTAAAAGAAATCAAAGAAGACCTAAATAAATGGAAGAACATTATGTGTTCATGAATGGGAAGACTAAATATCATTAAGATGTCAACTCTACCTAAATTGATATACAAATTCAATGCAATCCCGATAAAAATTCCAACAGCCTTTTTTAAAAAGAAATGGAAAACCCAATTATCAAATTTATTTGGAGGGGTGTATTTGTCAGCCAAAGGGGTTCTAATGTGAAATGCCAAAAATGGGTTGGTCTTTACAAAGGGTATTTATTTGGGGTTGAAGTCCACAGATACCAGGCCATAAAGCATTATGTCTCTTCTCTCATCACAGTCCATTGCCACGTGTTAGAGCAAGACAGCTGCTGACATTTGCCAGGGTTCAGGCTTCTGGGGTTCCTCTCTTCCTGGGGCTGTGTTTCTCTCCAGGCTCAGCTCCTGTTTCCTCCGCAAGGTCAGCTGTAGACGATCAGGTAAATGGCTTGCTTCTCTTCTTCTGGGGCCTTCTTTCCAACATCAAAACTGCTTCTCAAAAGATGGCTTCAACTCTGTTCTTTGCCTTGCCTTTTATATTCGATTCCCCTGCCACCAAAGGGTGGGGCTCAACGCCCTACTGACGTGGCCCAGTCAATGCCCTAATTATAACTTAATCATGCCCAGATTAACAGATCAGTTTACAAGCATGATCCAATTATATTTTTGGAATTCATAATTACATCAAACTACCCAACTGTAACAAGGGGTAAGGGGCCCAAAATAGCTAAAAACATCTTAAGAAGGAAGAGCGAAGTTGGAAGACTCTTACTTCCAGACTTTAAATCATAATACTGGGAAGTGGATGTGGCTCAAGTAGTTGGGCGCCTGCCTATGACACGGGAGGTCCCAGGTTCAGTTCCCAGTGCCTCCTAAAGAAGATGAGCAAGACAGCAAGCTGACATGATGGACTGGCATGGTGAGCTGATGCAACAAGATGACGCAGCAAGGTGATACAACAAGATAATGCAACATGGGGACACAATGAGGAAACACAAAGAGAGACACAATAAGCAGGGAGCAGAAGTGGCTCAAGTGATTGGGCACCTCCCTCCTACATGAGAGGTCCCGGGTTTGGTTCCCGGTGCTTCCTAAAAAGAAGATGAGCAGACAGCGAGTGAAAGCAACAAGGGTGGGGTGGAGAAATAAGTAAATAAAATAAATCTTAAAAAATAAACAATCATATTACCTAGCTACAGTGGCAAAAACAGCACAGTACTGGTGTAACGACAGACATATAGACCAATAGAACCAAAGTGGTGGTTCAGAAGCAGACCCTTATATCTATGGTCAAGTGATTTTTTTTTTAAGATTTATTTTATTTACTTATTTCTCCCCATCTCCTCATTGTTTGCATTTGCTGTGTCTGTTTGTTGTGTGCTGGTCTACTTTATTAGGAGGCATCAGGAACCGAACCTGGGACCTCCCGTATAGGAGGAAGGTGCCTAATAGCTTGAGCCACCTCGGCTCCCTGTTTTTGTTTTGTATCTCATTATGTTTTTCCTCCTTGTGTCTCCTGTTATGTCATCTTCTTGCATCAGCTCATTGGCCTGCCCATTGCGTCAACTCACTGTCTTGTTAGTCTTCTTTAGGAGGCACTGGGAACCGAACCCAGGACCTCCCATGTGGTAGGTGAGAGCTCAATTGCTTGAGTCACATCTGCTTCCTAGGTCAAGTGATTTTTGACAAGACTGTCAAACCCACCCAGCTGGGGCAGAACAGTCTATTGAACAATTGGGGCTGGGAGAAATTGAGATCCATATGCAAAAGAAAGAAAGAGAACCCCTACCTCACACCTCATACAAAAAATTAACTCAAAATGTATCAAAGATCCAAACATAAAAGGAAGAATCATAAAACTCCTGAAGAAAATGTAGGGCAACATCTTCAAGACCTGGTTATATATCGGGCTTTGTAAACCGTAAGCCGAAAGCATGAGCAGTGAAAGACACAATGGCTAAATGGGACCTCTTCAAACTTAAACACTTTTGCGCTTCAAAGGACTTTGTCAAGAGGGTGAAAAGTCATCCCATTCATGGGAGGAAATATTTGGAAACCACATATGTGATATGGGTATGATTTCCATGCTATATAAAGAGATCATATAACAATAATAAAAGAGCAAGCAATCCAAGTAAAAAATGGGCAAAAGACTTAAACAGATATTTTTCCCAAGAGGAAATACAAATGACCAAAAAGCACATGAAAAATGTTCCATATCACTAGCTATTATGGAAATGCGAATCAAAACTACCATGAGATATCATCTCACACCTCATAGAATGGCCATTATTTAAAAAACAGAAAACAATAAGTGCTGGAGAGGATGTGGAGAAATATGAACACTCCTTCACTGTTGGTGGGAATGTATAATGGTGCAGCCTCTGTGGAAGACAGTTCAGCAGTTCTTCAGGAACCTAAATATAGAACTGCCATGTGATCCAGCAATCCCTCTACTAGGAATATATCCAGAAGA
>JAQZBX010078258.1:0-14142 GCA_029593785.1 Cabassous unicinctus
CTTCTCTGTTTTCTTCAGCTGCAAACTATCAGGTGAGTGGCTCATCTCTCCCCAGGGCCCTAGGATCAAACATGACAGAGCTCTTTCCTCTTCCATGTGTCTTCTTGAGTGAGTGTCCATTTATATCATCCTACCAAGGGGGGCGGGGACTTAACCTGAGACAAGCCTACTGACATGGTTGAATCAGAGCCCTAATCTTAGCATATAATTTAATCAAGATATGTCAGCTGAATCTAATGCATTCAAAGGTAACTCACCCAGAGGTTTAGATTAGTTTACAAACACAATCCTTCTCTTTTTAGGATTCATAAATAATCTCAAACTGCCACAATTACCATCACAATAGCAAGTCCAGGCTAAATCAACCCAGTTATAGCAATTTCATCTGTTTTTTTTTTTTTCTTTTTTTCTGTTTTATAATATAAAGGCATTTATATAATGATCTTGTCAACTCAGTTACAGTTTTCAGAAAATTTTCACTTAAAAGAAACTGGGCACTTTATTAACGAAGCAACTAAAACTATTTTATTAGTATCATTTCTCCAACAGTTTACCTAATTCCACGTGGTTTCCTTTATACATTAAAACTAATCGCAAGGTAGAATTGAAATTTAAAGTCTCATTTTTAGGTTATTTTTCACTGTTATTCAATTTGTAACCGGCATACCCCAAATTTTATTTACAAGTTCCTAGGCATAAACAGACTGACAAAGTTAAAGTAATCACTGATTAGAACAGGAAAAAGAATTTTATACACTTACTTAGTTTGGGGATGACCTGACTTTAGAATCAACTTCATGCAAAGCTCTGAGTGTTCATCCATGGCAGAGACCTCATCCTACAACCCTTAGGTTTGTTCCTCCAGGAAAATACCTGGGTAGTTGCTAGGTACAGATCTGGGTGGCTCAGGGAACACCCAACCCTGATGAGACATGAATTGGGGCTGCATTTTCATTAGCTATCTATTGCAAGAGTTAAAATTCTGTGGGGGGCCTTTAACAACTTCCTCACTTAGGTGACATTGCAAATGGCCTTGATTTAGATTCCCCATTTACTCCCCTGTTACACATGACCAAGTTCAGAGACATTTGGAGTGGCAGGTTAGGAATGGGCAAATGGCTTCTATTTTAATTAAGAAATTAATGATCTTACCTGCTATGTCAAGGGTCACCCCAGGCTCCTCCAGGTTGAAGGTTTTCAGTGTTGTCCAGGGATCAATGCCTGGCACAGGTCCCTGCCATCCCACCTGGGAGCAAAGCCCTGGTGTGTCCTGGTGGCAAAGCAGCCTGGGGCCAGGGGCCCACTTTTCCACCCTTGAAGCAGATTCCTGCTGCCATGGAAGCCTGAATTCTGGGTGGCCCTGAGGTGACATAGTGCCTTCAGTGGTGGCAACTAAAAGTTAAGCTTCTTTCTGGGCCATTTGCTTGCCCCTTCTTACCAGCTTTTTCTTGGCAGCATGGTTTTTATTGTTGAAAACTGTGAAGGCTCTTTTTAAAAGGGATTAATGGGAGTTTGGGAACTCAGGGAAAGTTTTTGCAGCTTCTTATGGATATTTGAGACAAGCTGGTAAATGAAGCGAGTTTTTAGGAGGATCTATTCTTTTTTAGAGTCAGGATCTTTTTGTTCTGCCTCTGAGTAATTTCCCTGAGCTTATTATAATTGACTGGTGCATAGTGCATTTCCTCATCCCTTTGAGGAGACGTGTGGTTACATGGCCTCTGGCCCTCACATCTGCATGTCCCCTTCTTCCATCTTAAACAGGTTTACTGTGCTTCAGAGTCCCATACAGAGGTCACTTTTGGCCATTCTCTTATTTCTACTGTGGCCACATGGTGTGGCAGGAAAGGATTTTTTTTTTTTTTCTTTTTAGACCATTAGTGGGCAGGTTGTCCTAAACCCTGAAAAGACACCCCAATGGGGCATCTGCTGGAATGTTGGAGGCTATGCCCATCATCCTAGGGACAAATGAGGGAGAAAGTGTGTCAGCTGAACTGACCTCCTAGACCCTGCCTGACTAAACCTCAGCATCCACACTGAAGCACCCAGGCTGTTCAATTCCTGGCGGACATTTGGACCGAGTTTCCAAACCTAAGTTCCCAATCCACCTAAGTCTTAGGGGATGTTTGGGACCCTCTAAACTGAAGCATCAAAACCACTTAAATCTTCGGGGATGTCTAGAGTTGCTGCTCTGTTTCCTGGCATCCCAAGAATCACAGAGCTCTTGCTACTTGGTGTACCCAGGGGGACCTAGATTTGGAAGATGCCCAGACCTAGGTTCTGGAATGAAGCTGCTAAGCCAAATTTTGTCCCTGAATGGAGGGTGAGCTTCTTCAACTTGATTATTTTCCATTTGTCTAGTGATTGAAGGTCAGGGACCTCACCTATAAGGGAACACAACTTTTCTAGAGACCCTTTCCACATTACATTAGATTTTTAAGATAATGAGGATATAAGTTACACTTAGAGAGTTGGGACCTGAAATCAGAGGGGCAGTTAAGGAAGTGGCCTACAATTAATTTTATGTCCTCTTGGTTAGTGGGTGTGGATTAAGCTTGGAGTTAAACTGAACCTATTTACTTTGTAAACCTAATGATTGAAGAAGATTTCTGCAGAGAAGACAAAAACAGCTTATCACAAAAGGTCAAGTGACTTGGCATTGTTGTGGTCACCTTGAGGGTTTTGAAGTTATAGAAGGGCCAGCTGGTTGAAGTTAGAGAAAAGGGTAAGATGACAGACAGAAAGTCTGAGAATACTTGAGGAAGCAACAACGGTCACAACATTTACAATGGGAGGGGATTAGGGTGGGGCAGATTCCATGGGTTCCTGTGTTCCCACTGGACTCCTGCTCGAATTGAAGGATATTCCCAGTCAAGTTCCAAGGGCGGTGTCACCTGCCACCTAGAGTCTCTTTGATTTGCATTGCATGGGGGCTATCCCCTATCACCTTTGAAAAGGGAGCCAAAAAACTCTAGGTGAACTGAGGTTATGTCCTTTGGGAATAGGGCTGGAAATCCATTCACAATGGAAAAGAGACAGACAGCCATATATATAGACAGGTGCATATCCACACATCCTCCATCCAACAGACAAACATAGAATTACTAGAAGCCAAGAACTCAACAGTCTTGTTGAATGGAGGGGAGGTTACCAGAGATGGTTATCTCCTGCCCAGCTCACCAAGATATGTTATCAGAGCCAGTATCTAGGTTCTTGGCTTCATCATGAGAAAGAATTCAAGGGTGAGTGACAAATTAAATAAACAAGCAGAGAATTTACTGGGGGAGAAGTCAAGAAAACAGAAGTACACCTTCAGAAAGATGAAGGCAGACATTATCAAGGGAGAAAAATGCAAAGTTCTGCCTTAGGGCACACTGTTTTATGGGGATACAGGACTCCAGGGTCTGTGCTGGTTGGCATATTTGAGACAAAGCTGGGGAACTCTGTTGGATGATTTGATTTTCTTAAAGGTTTAGGATTTGCTCTCCAGTGGTGATTGACTTCTGGCTGCTGTCCACAAGCTCTGCAGGGCATCTTGGCCAGTGGTGATTGGCCTCTTGTCACTGTCCACGAGATGTGAGGTAACCTGAATGTGAGTGGGGGGTCCTGGTGCCCATCTCAACCCTCCTCTCTTTCCCACCATGTAAGGATGTTGCTGGCTGCCTTCTGATAATGCAGTCACTGGGTGTGTACTGCGTGCTGTAAACTGCAGTGTGTTTGTGCCGCAGGTTGCCCCTTCCTAACTTGCTTGTGTGACTCAGCAGGCTGATGTAAGTTACCAGACCATTGCCTCAGCCTGTGTAAGTCAACAGGCCTTTGCTAGTAAACATGCCAATGCTTCAGTTTCTCTTACTTTATTAAGTTTTCTGTCCCCTTCTTCTGGTCCCTATTCTTTCTTGCCTCCGTATGAAGTTGGCTTTTTTGGCAGCCTATTTCTTTTTCTGCTTCCGTGGGTAGACTCTCAATTGTGAAAAACTTAAAAGGCAACTGCTACAATTTCTGTCATGGGCTTGCCCAATTCCCCTTCTAGCTTTTGTAGCTTTTGTAGTTCTCATCTTATATTGAGAGTACTTTGATAAATAAAGGATATATTAATAGTGTGCATATTAGCATGAATTTAGGGTTATCTGGATTAAGATCAGTTTATTGATGATAGGCCTCAAGCTCCTGGACTAAATAGACTGGTGGAATCTGCTGAGGGCTTTGGACTATTTCTTGAATTTTATTCAGATAGTTTTGTTTTGGCACTCCTTCCCTGAGGCCCACAATAATGCAAGCTTTATAATGATCTAATTTAGGCCTATCTATTTGTTTATTTGGATTCCAATTTGGCTCAATACTAGGAAGAGCCTGATCATCTGGGACATGTATAAGGTTGTCTGGGTTATTGTTTTCCAATGAACTGGCATGATCGTGGGCTTTCTCCCACATCCTATGTCTTTCTTCAGAGGTCAACATTACATTTAGTAGAGTCTGTATGTCTTCCTAAATCAGATTACGTGCTGAAAATGGAGTTATATTATTTTTAATATATTTTTTATTTATTTTTAAAAGACCCTTAGATTACATAAAATGCTACATTAAAAATATAAAAGATTTCCATATACCCCACTCCCCACACCTCCCACTTTTCCCCACATTAGCTACTTCTTTTATTAGTGTGGTACATTCATTTCAATTGATGAACACATTTTGGAGCATTGCTACTAAAGATGAATTATACTTTACATTGTAGTTTACACTCTCTCACACTCAATCTGCGTGTTATGGCAGGATATATAATGGCCTGTATCTGTCATTGCAATGTCATTCAGGACAATTCCAAGTCCTGGATAGGCCCCTATATTACAACTCTTTTTCCCTCTCCCTGATTTCATCACCTCCAGTGGCCACTGTCTCCACATCCATGATATAATTTCTTCCATTGCTAGATTCACAAGTTTAAAATATAATACCAGCAAGTCCATTTTAGTCCATATTTTATTCCCCAATCCTGAGGATTCTGGGATGGTGATTCCCACTCCACCTCTAATTGATAGGGGGTCTCAATCTCATATGGCTGATGGATGGGATTCTCTTGCTTGCAGTTATAGACTCCCTCATTTCCTTGATGTGATGGTTGTCCATCCTCACCACCTTGTTAGTTGTTCTGGGTGAGTCCAATGACCTGGAGAATACGTGTTGCAACTCCACTGAGGCTCAGAGTCTAGCTGGCATATGAGCAGTCCAGAGATTCAAGTCTCTTGGATGTATACCTCCCAACTCCAGCACCAACTATAGATTCAAATAAAAGGGACTGAAGAGGCATGTGTAGAGAAGTCATTTCTGAGTCCAACACTGTCACACTTGGGAGCACAAATGTCAATGTAGGGCCTACTGGCAAGGCACCAAACTCTGGAGCTATCTGCCATGACTGTAGGACCTGGGTGTCTTGGGAGCCCTCAGGAGCCCTACTATTTTGGGTAGTATCTACTTTGGCAGTTTATGATATCCTGCTGAGACATGCATAAGTGTTAACTTTCTGATGACCTCCTGACTCACTTTGAAGTCTCTTAGCCATATAAAATCATTTGCCTTTACCTTTTCCTCCTTTTATTCAATGTGTTTTTCCAGTTGAATAATGAGTTGGTGCTCTGTAGTAATCCCTCGGTGCCAGGGAGGCTCATCTTTGGGAGTCATGTCCCACACTGGGGGGTAGGTAATGCATTTATATGCTGAGTTTGGCTTAGAGAGAGACCACAGTTGAGCAACAAGGAGGCTCCGAGCAGGTAACTATTAGGCTCCCTACTACACTTGGCTAAGTTGCAATTTCAAGAGCAAAGGCTCATAAGCATAGTCGTCAATACCAGGGGCCCATCCATGGACTATCCTTCTTCAGTAGTCATTACACTTGTACTTAGGGGATTGTTGCTGTTCCATTAGAAAATGTGCCAGAGCTCTCTGGGACTGGTATTCAATATTCTTTCAGTTGTGTGAATCTCTACTCACTGTGACAATGCTCCATGAACATTTGAACTCATTTGTAAGCCTTATATGTATGCCCAGGTGAAGTTCTTCCCATGTATTCCCCATCACTGACACCCCACACCAATGATCCTCCCCTGCTATAGTTGTAATCCTCCTGTGATCCAAAACCTCTTGAAAAATGAAGCCAAGAATATCACCAAATACAATTAATAGGAAACTGAAATAATGAAGGGTTTAAACATAAGAAATAAAATACATAATAATTTAGAAAACCTGAAACTAAAGTAAAAAAGACATTGGATATTAAAAAAATAATGAAAAATATTTTTAAAAATAGAAAAAATAAAATACAAAAAATTTTTTTTGACATTTTGCCATTCATCACTGTAATATCTGTTGTCCTGTACCTATAGTGGTGTTCTCTTCCATTTCTTCCCTAGTATCTTACTTTTTTTTCATTTTGTCTTCAAAGAAGTTTTAGTTCACAGTAAAGTCACCTACAGAATATACGAGACTCCCATATACCCAACATCTTCCCCTTTTTCCCCTTTCCCATATTAACCTTTTTACATGTGAATGGTACATTTGTTACAACTGATGTACAAATATGCAAACATAGCTACTAACTATGGTCAATGGTTTACATTATGGTTTACATTTTAGACCATACACTTTTATAAATTTTTGATGAAATTTAACATGGCCTGTATCCATCATTGCAAGATCATGCAGAATACTTCCATTGCTCCCTAAATACCCCTTCTTTCATCGTTTCTATTGCCCTTGCCCTTTCCCTCATATCCCTCTGTGATGACCAGGCTTCACTCCTTGAAGGACAAAATTCTTAGATACTTGCAGTAATGCTGAAAGGTGGATGCATTAGTCTGTCTTCCCCTATTAAGAACCACCCATGATCCCAATAGTCACCCTCCCCTCTGTTTGAGAACATATTGGGCCTCTCTAGGACAGGAGTCCATCTCCTTCCCACTCATTAAGTGGGTCTCCACACACTGATACAACCCACTATGACAAAATGAACACTCACACATTCTCTAGAAGACTAGAAGACTGCCCCAAGTGTGCCCTGTCCCAAATACCCCTCATCCAACCCCCTAAACCAGTAACCCTTCCTTGTCATATTGCCAAAAGAGGTTTCTCAACATAGTAGTTTCAACAACCTACCTGCCAATCCCCAGTGTTCACAGGAGTATAGTGATACTATTGGGTTGGGCAGTGCAAGCTTGACAGGGGGTAGAGTGAGGAGGTTGTATTGGACTGTCCATGGAACTGGGTGGAGGGTTGGTGGGGAGTAGGTGAACACTGGAGTTATATTCATTTACATTTTTTTTTTTTGAGGATCTTTGTGATAACTGGGAACTTGGCTCTTCCAACTGTACAGATGTGAAGTTGAGAATGGGATATAGACATAAAGATAGCCTCTCAGTCTCCTTTGATCATCTATTCGAGCTGTCTCCAAGGACATTATCCAGCTGAGGAGGCTGGTCACTGGCCAAATTGAGCACCACTCCAGGTGTGCACTGGGGAGGCCATTTCTGCAGTGTCCATAAGTAACTCCGGCTTGTCCTTCCCACTCTATATATTAATAAAAGAGACAATTTTCCAGGAGGCAATAACAATCTTAAATATTTATGCATGTAACAGAGGGACCCCAGAATATGAGGCAAACACTTGCAAAATAGAAGGGGGGATAGATATCCTTTCAATAATAGTTGGAAACTTCAATATACCACTCGCATCAATAGAAAGAAAATCTAGACAGAGGATCAATATGGAAACAGAACTTGTATGGAAGGATAAATGAACTAGACCTAATAGTAATATACAGAACATTGTACCCCAAAATAGCAGGACACTCATTCTTCTCAAGTGCTCATGTATCATTCTCAAGGAGAGACCACATGTTGGATCACAAAATAAGTCTCAGTAAATATAAACAGTTTGAAATTATACAAAGAATTTTCTTTGGCCATAGTGGAATGAAAGTGGAAATAAATAACAGGTAGAGAACTAGAAAACTCATTAATATAAGGAAGTTAAACAACACATTCTTAAACAATGAGTCAACCAAACAAGAAATTGAAAGTGAAAGCAGAGTATATCTTGAGATGATTGAAAATGAGAACACAACATAACAAAACTGTGGAATGCAGTGAAAGTAGTCCCAAGAGGGAAATTTATTGCTGTAAATGTTTATATTGAAAAAGAAGAAAGAGATAAAATCAAAGATCTAACTGCACACCAGAAGGAAATGGAAAAAGAAGAGCAAACTAATATCAAAGCAAGCAGAATGAAGGAAATAAAAACTAGACCAGAAATTTTAAAAATTGAGAAAAAAAAACAGTAGAGAAAATTAACAAAACTAAAAGTCATGTCCATGTCATTGAGATCAATAAAATTGAAAACACTTTGGTAGATTGACAGAGAAATAAAGAGAAAAGATGCTAATAAATAAAGTGAGAAATGAGAGAGGGAATATTACAACTGACTCTACAGAAATAAAAAAAATGTCCATAAGACGGAATTGTAGGCAACTGTATAGCAACAAATTAAAGAACATAGATGAACTGGACAAATCCCTATAAACACATGAACCTACACTGATTCTGGAAGTAATAGAATACTTCAGCAGATTAGTCACAAGAACGGAGGTTGAATTGGTCATTAAAACCTCCAAAAAAAGAAAATCCCAGTACTAGATGGCTTCACAGGTGAGTAATACCAATCATTCAAAGAAGGACTAATACCAATACTGCTCAAACTCTTCCAAAATATTGAAGAGGAAGAAATACTCTAACTCATTTGATGAAGCCAACATCACCTTAATATCAAAGGCAGATAAATATATCACAGGAAAAGGAAAGTACAGGCCATATTCTTTTAAGAATTTAGTTGCAAAAAATTCTTAAGAAAATACTTGCAAATGGAATGCAATAGCACATCCAAAGATAACATGATCAAGTGTGTTTTACCACAGATATGAAAAGATGGTTCTATATAAGAACATCAACTAATGTCACCACATAAATAAAATGAAAGGGAAAAGCCATATGATCCTCTGGATTGATGCATAAAAGTAATTTCGCAAAATCCAGCATCCTTTCTTGACTTAAAAAAAACAACTTTGAAATATAGAAATAGAAGTTAACTTTCTCTGCATCATAAAGAGCATAGTTGAAAAACCCACAATGAACATAATACTCAATAGTGAAAGTTTAAAAGGTTTCCCTCTAAGATCTGGATAAGACAAGAAATAACTTGACATCCTTGTTACTCAACATTGTGCCAAAAGTTCTAACCAGAGGAGTTAGGCAAGAAGAAAAATTAAAAGGCATCCCAACTGGAAAGGAAGTAGTAAAAAGGCCAGTATTTTCATATGACATGATCCTATGCAGTGAAAGTCCAGAAAAATCTACAGCAAAGCTACTAAAGCTAATAAGTGAGTTCTGCAGAATGGCAGATACAAGATCAATACAAAATAATAATTGTGTTTCTATAAATTATTAATGAATAATCTGATGAGGTTTTCAAGAAAAAAAATCCATTTACAATTACAACTAAAAGAAGCAAATATCAAGGAATCAATTTAACCAACGCTGTAAAGGACTTGTACATAGAAAACTACAAAACATTACTAAAAGAAATCAAAGAAGACCTAAGTAAATGGAAGGACTTTTCGTGTTTAGGGATTGGAAGACTAAATATCATTAAGATGTCAATAATACTCAAATTTCTATATGGATTCACAAAATTCAAATCAAAATCCAAATAGTGCCAATTGCAGAAATGTAAAAGCTAGTGACCAAATTCATTTGAAAGGGTAGAGGTCTCCGAATATCCAAACATCCTGAAAAAAAAGGGCAAAAGACTTGAATAGACATTTCTCCAAAGAGGATATACAAATGGCTTAAAAGCACATGAAAAGATGCCCAAGATCACTAGCTATTAGGGAAATGTACATCAAAACCACAATGAAAAATAATTTCACACCAAGTAGAATGCCATTATTAAAATAACAGAAAACTAATGGTGTTGGAGAGGAAGTCAAGAAATAGGAACACCCAGCCTTTGCTGGTGGGAATGTAAAATGGTGCAGCCACTGTGAAAGACAGTTTGACAGTTCATCAAAAAGCTAACTATGGAAGTTCCATATGATCTGACAATTCTGCTCATAGGAATATATCCCTAAGAACTGAAAGCTGGGATGCAAACAGAAATTTACACACTGATATTCATAGAGGCATCATGCCAAAAGCCAAAGGACAGTAGCAACCCAGTTTCCAACAACCAATGAATGGATAAGCAAAATATGGTATATACGTATAATGGTATATTATTCAACCATAATGAGGACTGAAAACCTGATTCACATGACAAAATGCATGAACCATGGAGACATTATTTTGAGTGAAATAAACTAAACACAAAAGGACAATTATTATATGACCTCATTGTTATCAACTAATCATAATAAGCAAGCTCATAGAATTAGAATCTAGAATATAGGATACCAGGAGATAGATTAGGGTTATAGAATGGGGACTTGAGGTTTATCTTGTACAAAATTCCTGTTTAGGCTTACAGTAAAGGTTTGGAAATGTATAATGGTGATGGCAGCACATTATTGGGAGTGTAATCAACACCAATGAACTATATAGTTGAATGTATTTGAAAAAATAAACTTTAGAATGTGTATGTTTTACTAGAGTAAAAACTAAAAGATAAACATAGGACTGTACAACACGGTGAACCTCATTGTAGATGATAGACTACAGTTAATAGTACAAGTCAAGAATGTTCTTTCATGAATTATAACACATGTGCCATTCTAATACTAGGTGGTAATAATAGGGTGGTTTATGGGGAAAAAAAAAACACCTAGTGTAAATATTGCAGAGGAGATAGAACTATTTTAATAATCATTCATCATTTGTAACAAAGGTAACTATTTTTAATACACAGTACAATTATTTTTTTAAAATGCTGTCATCAATTGTAACAAATATTCCACATCAATGCAAGATGGTGGTAGTGGGGAGGTGTATGGGAATCCTCTGTGTTTTATGCATAATTTGTAAACGCACAACTTTTCACATATATATTATATATATATATATAAACATATATATTATTGTACTTTTGACATGTAAATCCACTTATTTCCTACAAGTTAAGAACTGTAAATTCACAAAAAGTAACGATAAATCTGAATTTGGATATACAATATCTAGACATAATAATGAAAAATTAGGTGACAGAGGAGTGCAGGAAAAGTGTGTATATGGAATATAATTAACATTATAATTATGATAATATTGTTTTTCAGTTGTGCAAAGGCATTTGTATTTGATTTTTCTGTGAATTACACTGTTCTAATTTTTAAAATGTAACAGAGAACAGAATAGAACACTATATAATTATAAAGTGGTCATTTCAAGAAGAGTTAATTATAAATACATATCCACTTAACCACCCCAAAGTACATGAAGCAAATTTTGTCAGATTTGAAAGGATAAATAGATGGTTCTATGTAATAGTAGGTTTCAACATAGCGCATTCAATTATGAATGGCACATCTAGACAAAAATCAATAAAGAAAGGGAAGTCTTGAAAAATATACAAATGTAAAATGTCCATAATTGGAACATTTCATGTGAGGGTATATGGGAACTCTTTACTTCCTGCATTATTTTTCTATAAATGGAAATTGCTCTAATTTTTAAAAATACCATAATTAGCTGCTGATAAAATTTGAGATTCATATGAAAAATAGATTTTAGAAAATCTTTTGTCCTACACATGAGTAACACAAAAATTAGTAATATCCTTAGTTGTAATCACGTGAGAGATTTAATCTTATTTCTTTAAAATGACTAATGAAAAATTCCCTGATGTAGCTGTGATACATCTCAAGGTCATTTGCATATTTAAGTATTTTTGCTCCATGTGTAAACTGATACTCATAGAGAGTCTGAATATTTCTGATTCTGTGTTTCAGATTAGTTTGAAAAATAGGTAATTAATTTAAAAAATGGTACTTGATATATTGCAAATACTGAAAATAACATGATACATGAATTGCCAAGATATTGAACTAAAAGAAGTACTATGAATTAAATATTTGAATTAGAATCTAATGTTTAGCCAAGAAATTCAGAGGCAAAAGTGAGTTACCATAGCATTTCATGGAAATCTACCCTCATAATCAAAAAGGTGGCTCTGGAACTAGGAGAGGACAGTAGCCCCCAAGGCTCATGGAAGACAGCAAAGTGGCCATATCTGCAAGCCAGGCAAATGCAGTAGCAGCAGCAATTGGGCCTCAGATGTGTCAGCATGGCCTGGGCTTCTGCCTCCCTCATGTTCCTGGAATCAGCTGTCTGCAAATATGAGAGCAGCAGCAGTAGAGGTGGAGGCTCTGGTGTGTCACTCTCCTCCCCCTTAGCCTGAACTGGGGAAGGCCTGGGGACCCATGTGGCTGGAGGGGGTACCACTGCCCAAGAATGGGAATTCTCTTCACCAGGATATGGAAACTGTTCAATTACCAGGAGCACAAAGTTATCATTGTTGGGCTGGATAATGCAGGGAAAACTACCATCTTTTACCAATTTTCTATGAATGAAGTTGTGCATACATCCCCTAAGAGGCAGTGGTTAATAATATACACTTCCTAGTGAGGGATATTGGTGGCTGTGAATCTCTTCATTCTTCCTGGAACACTTAACTATACTAACACTGAGTTTGTAATAGTTGTTGTGGACAGTACAGAAAAGAAAGGATTTCTCTACCTAGAGAAGAATTGGACAAAATGTTAGCACATGAGGACCTAAGAAAACCTGGTTAGCTGATTTTTTGTTAATAGACAACATGTCAAAGAATATATGACTGTAGCAGAAATCTACCAGTTTTTGAAACTAACTTCTATTAAAGATCACCAATGGCATATCCAGGCATGCTGTGCTCTTACCAGCTAGGGACTGTGCCAAGGACTTGAATGGATGATTTCACGACTTAAGATTAGATGATCTCTCTGACCTCTTCTCATAGACTTGTATAAATGAAGTGCTGGACTTTACCTGAAAGCTGAAAAAATTAATGGTTTAGGTATATTCATAATAAACTGATTTAAACATTTTCTATAAGAAGAAAAATTAAGGCCACTCATTTGAAAACAAAGATGAAGTCTCACCTTTCAATTTGCTTTCTCACTAGTTCCTTTCAAAGTAAGTTCTTAAAGCTATGACTGACATTTTTCTCATAATGAACCCTCTCAGGACATTGTGCAGCCTGTGATAAGTATAAATGGGGAGGAAGACATTGTTAACTTGTAGAACTTTACTATCAGTATAAGCCTCCCTAGTTGAATGTTCTCTTCTTGTTCTAAGTCAAAATACAAATCAGTACAGATACTCAGTTTCCAGTAAAGTGTAATGTTACTTATGAAAAGTATTTTGTGTATGTATTCTGTATATACCTCAAGTTCAAGTTAATGGCTTTGATTTACATTCCAAAGAAAAGTCATGAGTCACGCAAAAATTAGTAATATCCTCAATTGTAACTGTATGAGATAAGTATTGGCATTGGTGTTAAGTGCCATTTTGTACTTTTCCCCTCAGACTTTCTGTATTGTACTAACCACCCTCTAAATCACTGAGCTGCTCTTAAAAAATAAGAAAGAAAAGAAGAAAGAAATGAAAAGTAAAAAAACTTGACATTGTGTTAATATTTTTTTGTTGGTCAAATCACATGGAAACGTACTGCATTGGAATGGAACATATATCATATTCTTGGCTTAAGTATTACTAATGGGTAGAATTGCACAGCAAATAATTATCAGATCATTCCTTGTATAGGTCCATATGCCATTTATATTACTGAATAAATTGTTGATCCACTAATCAGTTGGTCATTAATTGTTATTAAAATTATCCATACTATTACCATCAAAATTAAACTTGTCTGATTAATGATTTTATTAGACACACTAACAGAAACATAAACTCACCAATTTGACTTATAATTCTTACTCTTTTGGTATGGCTGATATTAAGCCTTTTTAAAATTATTTTACAGCTTTTAAGATTTTTGGAATCAGTGTTGCCTGTAATATGTAAGCTTGTTCTTGGAAATATTTTTATTGGTAATCAGCAACCAGTTAGGAAT
>JAQZBX010078259.1:0-14149 GCA_029593785.1 Cabassous unicinctus
CTTGATGTTGAGTCACATTCTAATGGCAAGGTCGGATCAGAGCCCTAATCATATCATAATTTAATCAGATAATTCAGCTGAATCTAATACAATGAAAGGGGTATAAAGCCAGAGGAACAGACCCATTTACAAACAAAATCTATGTTTCATTTTGGAATTCATAAATAATTTCAAACTGTCACATTCCACCCTCTGAATTACAAAAGGACATTACAATATTTAAAAACTTTAAATCAATAACAATTCTAAGTACAAAATAATATCACAATCACTTTAAAGAAATACATTTTGTCTTGGGGCAAAGTCCTATCTGGCTGTAGACCTCTGAAAATCACAATACAATTTATTTGCTTCTAATATACAGACAAAGGATAAACATTTGCATTACCATAAGAAGAAATTGGGAGGGAAACATGAGTCATAAGTCCCCTAGAGTTTATAAACCTGTCAGGTGTAATTCATTAGATGTCAAAGCATGAGGGTAATTCTCAGGATGATGGTTTCTTCTCCCTGGGCCTTCATGGGAACCCACCCTTTCCATAGGTTTGTCCAAAAGCTATTTTCTTGGTTCCACCCTCATCAAGCATCTGGGTGGTGGCCGAGCTCCAGAACTCACCCTCTGAAAGCATTGTGGTGATGGCCACACTTTACCCAATATTTGGGGTACAGTCTCAAACCCCTTAGTACAGGGAGGAGGTAACAACATTCTCCCTAATATCTGGCCTACAGTCCCAACCATCTCAGAACAATGAGTTGGTGACCTGGCCTTCCTTAATCTATGGGGGGCAGGCCTATCCCTCTCAGACCTATGGGGTGTCAACCTTACCTTTCCTAATCCTTAGGGAATGTGCTCCACCCTCTCTGTACCTTGGGGTGGCAAAAGTCTCCCTGAACAGTGGGTGGGAATATCCACCCTCTTCAACTGCTGAGGCAATATCACCCTCTCTGTACACATGGGTGGGGATCCTCTATTGGCCCAAGGAGATTTCTTAATTCCAGATCTTGGTTTCCATGGTTTTTCTCTTAAATTTATTTTAACTTCCATCTTTCCCCTACAAGTGTCTTTTAGTCCAGGCTGATAGTGATTTTGTTCATAAAGCTCTCATGAAAAGCTTGTTGGTTTAGCATGCCATAGGCAGGAGTCCCAGCCATCAGACCATAAGAATTTCCAAAAGTATTTCCTGGATAACTGCATTTCCAATTCTGACTTAAAAGTTCCAAGTTTAGTTAAGTCCTCAAATGGGGCACTATCATCTGGGGGTTTGATTTCCAGAGGCTTAGAATTTCCAGAATCAGTTTCTGGATTTGTTGTGCCCAATGATTCAGTTCTCTGCTTATCTCTCTCGTCTAGCATTTTACCATAAGCTGCAAGGAGAAGCCAAAGCACATTCTGTGAGTTTACTTTGGAAAGCTCTTCAGCTAAATGCCCAAACTCACCATTTTCAAATTGTGTTTTCCATAAAACATCAGAAGTTAATTTTGCTAAGTTCTCTGCAATTTTAAAACACAGATCACCTATCCTCTTGTTTCCAATAGTAGTTTCATCATTTACTCCTAAGACCTCATAGAAAGTCTCTTAATATTCATATTCCTATCAACAGTCTCTTCAAAGCAAACTAGGCCTTCTATTAAGTGTTTCACAATACCTCCAAAAAATACCCCTTACCCATTTATAAAACCATTCCAGCATTTTGATAATTGCAAAACACAACCCCACTCTCTGGTAACAAATTTTATATTAGTCAGCCAAAGAGCTGCTGATGCAAATGACCAGATCTCTGTTGCCTTTTATAAAGGGTACTTATTTAGGGTAGAAGCTTATCGTTAGCAGGCACTAAAGACTCCAACTCAAGGTACCATACGAGGTACATTCTCACCCAAAGTCTGTTGCCACATGTTGACGCAAGATGGCAAGCAATGTCTGTGATGGTTCAGCCTTCCTCCTTCCTCTTAAGGCCCCATGGTCCCAATTTCTTCTGATCTTAGCTGTAAGCTGGCATAAGGCTTGTCTTTCTACCCAGGACTCATTTCTTTCTGGGCTCATCTACTCTGTTCTCTCCACAAGGTCATCTGTAAATTATTCGCTCATCTCTCTTCCCAAAGCCATGTGTTTGGAGCATGCCCTCTTCCTTCCTATCTGCTTCTGTGTGTCTACCTCCATGTAGGAGTCTTATTTTTAGCCTAAGTGGGCTGGAACTCAATGCTCAGTCACATTCTAATGACATGGTTCAATCAAAGCCCTAATCATAACATAATTATTCAGACATTCCAATTGAATCTAACAAAATGAAAGAGTAATCATGCGAGAATAACAGATCAATTTACAAACATAATCTATATTTTATTTTATGAAATTCATAAATTATATAATAATGACACAGAGGGCTTCACAATGGAATTCTACCAAACATTCCAAGAAGAAATAATTCAAATTCAGCTGACACTACTCCAATAATTGAAGAAGAGTGACCAGTCCCTCATTCATTTTTATGAGGTCAAAATAACCCTCATACTAAAGTCAGATAAAAATACCACAAAGGAAGGAACTCACAGACCAATATATTTTATGAATATGCATGAAATATACTCAGCAAACCCAACAGCATACTAAAATAATTATATACCATCATAAAAATTGATTTTTCCCTGTTCTACAAGGTTGGTTCAACATGAGAAAATCAATGTAATGCACCAAATTAACACAATGAAGGAAAATAAACAAAAGATTGTTTTCAATTGATTCAGCAAAGGCATTTGACAAAATCCAGCATCCATTTCTAAACAAAAACAAAAACAAAAACCTTCAAAAGGAAGGAATGGAAGGAAACTTCCTCTACATGATAAAGGGCATATATGGAAATAAGAAAGCTAACAACCTGCTTAATAAGGAGAGACTGAAAGCTTTCCCTTTAAGATCATGATCTTAATTATCTCTGAATCCAACAAAGATGCCTAGTTTCACCACTGTTATTCAACATTTTACTGGAAATTCTTGACAGAGCAATTAGGCAAGAAATATACATATATGTATGTCAAGACATCCAAATTGGAAAGGATGGTATACAACTTTCCCTATTTCCAGGTGATATGATCCAAAACACTGAAAGTCCTAAAAATCCATAGCAAAGCTCCTAGAGCTGATAAATGAATTCAGCAACATGACCAGGTACAAGACCAGCACCCAAAAATCAGTAGTGTTTCTAAACACAAGCAATGAGTAATCATAACTGAAAATCAAGAAAAGAATTCCATTCACAATAGCAACTAAGAGAACCAAATATCTAGGAATTAAGCTAAGAAGGGATGTAAAGAACTTCTACCCAGAAAACTAAAGAAAACATTGCTAAAAGTAATGAAAAAAGACATAAATAATGGAAGGTCATTCCATGTTCATAGATTACAAGAATATTGTTAAGATGTCAACCCTACCAGGAGCAATTTATAGATTCAAAGCAATCCCAATAAAAATTCAAGCAATCTCTGCAGAAATGGATTCATTTGCAGGGCTCACACTTCTCAATCTTAATACTTACTACAAAGCCATAGTAATTAGAATAGCATGCAGTTAACTTTCTAAAGGACAGATAAAATAGAGAATGGGAATGATTTGTCATAGAGGGGAACACCTCTACTCTTTTGTTTTCTGAGCATTGATGTCACTCCCTTACAAACTTGATTAAAAATGATAAAACAAACATTAAAAAAACAAACAAACAGCAAGGTACTGGCACAAGGTAAGACATACAGACCAATGGAATTGATTTGAGGTCAGAGATATCAACTCTCACATTTATGACCAATATTTAACAAGGGGGCAAAGACCACTCAATTACAGAAAAGCAGTCTCTTTAACAAATAGTATAGAGAAAACTGCATCTCCATTTGCAAAAAAAAGAAAAACAGAAAGAGGATCCTTATATAATACCATATTCAAAAATCAACTTAAAATGGATCAAAGACCTAAATATAAAAAATAAGAACTGTTAAAATAAATCATGGACAGAAACAGGGGGAATTGTTTTATTTTACAAAAAGACTACTGATATAAAGTACCACGGGTTTGCTTTTTAAAGGGGATTTATTTGGGCTAAACGATTACAGTTCAGAAATCTTGAAAAAACCCGAAACAAGGCACCATCAGAGGTGCTTCCTCATCAAATTCCGATACCGTTGATCCTGTTGTCCAGCCATGTGGCACATCAATATGGCTGCTGATCTCTGCCAAGTCTTCAACTTTCCCTGAGCTTCTCTGTTTTCCTGCAGTCTTCTCTCTCACATGGCTGGATCAAGTATGGCAGAGCTCTCTTTTCCTGTGTGTCTCCTTTTATATCAGACCCAGAAAGAGGGTGGAGACTTACCCAGAGTCATGCCTAGCTGACACAGTCCAATTGAAAGGTGCTCACACACAGAATGAATTATTTCACAATCATAATCTTTCTCTTTTTGGGATTCATAAAAGAATTTCAAACTGCCATTTTCCACCCCTTGAATCCCAAAGAGACATCTTTCCATATACAAAATACAACCATAACATCACAATTCAAAAGCCTTAAATAATTTCAGTAGCAATGCTTAGTGCAAAATCACATAAAAATCTTTTATTGACATGCAGTTTGTCTTGGGGCAAAAATTCTCTCTAGCTGTAGACATGTGAATCATAGAAAACAAGTTATCTGCTTCCAATATACAAAGGAGGGACAGACATAAGAAAAATATTTGCATTACCATAGGAAGAATTTGGAAGGAAAACAGGCATCACAGGCCCCAAACCTGCAGGGCATACTCCGTTAGATTTCAAAGTCAGGGAGTCATCTCTAGAACAGTGTTTTCTTCTGTTCTGGCCCTTATGAGGGCCCACTCCAACCACAGGCTTGTCCAATGGCCATTTTCTTGGTTCCATTCTCATAAAGAATTGGCTGTTGGCCGATCTCTACACCTCACCCTCCAGGAACAATGGGGTGATGGCCACACTTTCCCCAAACTCCAGGATGTGTGCTCTACTCTCTGTAGCATAGGGTTGCCATACTGTCCCTGAAGAAAGGGCAGGAAGATCCACCCTCTTCGAATGCCAAGGAAAACTCAACATTTCTGCATACAGGTTTGGGTTCCTCTCATGGCCTGAGGAGGATGTCACAAGTCCTGATGTCAGCTTTCACTATTTTCCACTGTAGTGGTTTTTCCTTCAATTTCTCCTTTTCCCTGTCCTTTTTAGTCCAGGCTGACAGTAGTTTCATTCATATAGGTCTCACAAAAAACTTGCTGGTTTAGCATGTAGGAAACAGGGATCCAAGCCATCAGATAGCAAGAATTTCTACAAGACCTTCCTGGATAAATGCATTTCCATTTCCTATTTACAAACTCCAAAATTAGTTAAGTCCTTACAAGGGGAACTATCCTCTTTTGGCTTGTTCTTGAGAAGCATGGAATTTCCCAAGCCAACAATTTCTGGTTTCTTTGTTCTTAGCAGTATACTTGTCAACATATATTTTTCTTTTCACATTTTGCTACAAGCTGCAAAGAGAAGCCATACTGTATTTTCTACAATAAATTTGGAAATCTCCTCAGCGAAATGTCCTAGCTCATCATTTTCATATTCTGCCTTTCATCAAACATCAGGAGTCAATTTTGCCAAGTTATCTGCCATTTTAAGGCAAGGATTACTTTCTTTCCAGCTATAATTTCTGTATAAGTCCTTATCAGGTATAAATTTAAGGTCCAATTCCTATCAGCAGTGTCTTCAAAGCAATCTAGGCCTTTTCTTCAAAATTCTCACATTTTCTCAAAAACAAAAAACAAACAAACAAAAAAACCTCTTACCCATTTACAGAAATGTTCCAACATTTTGGAAATTGGCACTGGAGGATGGAGGGGGTGGTGATTCCCAATACATCCCCATTCAATTCTCTTATTTTGCCTGTAGAGAAAATATTTGAATCTTGGAGGATGAGAGTGACTCCAATTTAGCTACTGTTCCAGATGTGGTATAATTTCTTGAGCAAATCAACTCATCCTCTAGGACCTAGTATACAACTATTGCTCTGTCATATGTTTTTTTCTCAATTGCCATTTGAAAGACCAGCAGAAAAAGTTTGCATTTAGCTGGCAGGGCCAGCAATATACCTTGTTTGCCTACCTCAATGGTACATCAATTTTCTGGCCTTATGTCATAATATTGTCTGCAGGGACATTGATCATCTCCCCCTCCCACAGGGCAACATACATGTCCATTATATTGATGATAACATGCCCACTCTGTTTCTAATTGAGAGTGGGCTTAGATCTCATGGAGCAGATAGATGGAACCATACTGATTGCATTTGCAGATACTCTCTGTTCCTTGAGATGGGTGTTGTCCATCATCATCTCCATGTTAGTTTTCCTGGGTGACTCCAATGAACTGGAGAATAGGTGTTAAAACTCTGCTGAGATTCAGGGCTCAACTGGCATATGAATGGACCAAAGACTTAAGGCTTTGGGGCTTATATTTAGCAGGTATAGTGCTAATTATAGGTTCAAATAAAAGGGGCAAAAGAGCTATGCATAAGATAAATATAAATGAGTCTAACTCTGTTACACTGGGAAGCATAAATTCCAAAGTAAACCCTACTGAAAGGTTGCCAGATTCCTCAGCTTGTCTGCCCTGCTTATAGTGTCTGGATATCTCTAGAGCCCTCAGGAGCCTCACTGTTTGAGACACTGTTTACTGTGGCAGTCAATGAGATCCTGTTGAGACATGCATAAGTATAACTTCTTAAATGACCTCCCAAATCACTTTGAAACCTCTTAGATATAAAAACTCAGTTGTATTTAAAATTGTCCCCTTTTGGTCAAGGTTTATTTCCAGATGCATTGCTAGTTGTCACTTGGTAATAATCCCTCAGTGCCAGAGAAGCTCATCCCCATGAGTCACATCCCATGCTGGGGAGAATATAATGTGTTTATATGCTGAGGTTATCTTAGAAAGAGGCCACATTTGAGTAGCAAGGAAGTAACTGTTTGACAATATACAATATTAGGCTAAGTTTCAATTTCACAAGAAAAGGTTCATAAGTACAATCATCAATATCAAGGGCCTAGAGTAAAGTTCTGTCTTCTTTCACTCCGCACTGCCCTTGTACTTGGAAGATTATTGCTGTCCTATTATAGAATATATCAGAACAACCCAGGGTGGGAATTCAATATTCTTTCAGTCATTGTGTGGGTCTCCACCCACTGAGACAACACCCTATGAACACTTGAATATATTCATATGCCTCAGAGGCATGCCCCAGGTGCATCCTTCCCCCTACATACCCCCATCACTGATACACAACACCTGTGATACTCCCATACCACAAACGTGACCCTTCTGTGATTCAAGACATCTCCAAAATGACACCAACAAAGTAGAATTAATAAGATAATGAAATAATAATATTTTTTAAAATTACTAGTAAAATATAAAAAATAAAAAATTGAAATCATATAAAAATTTTTAGACATTGTATCTTTCATCACTGTAAGATCTGTTGTCTTGTATGTATAGTGACATTTTCTTTTGTATATTCCCAGAGTTTCTTATTTTTTCTCATTTTATCTTCAAAGAAGCTTTAGGTTACAGAAAACTCATATAGAAAATATAAGGGATTCCCACATACCTAACGACCTCCCACTTTGCACTCACCACTATTAATAATATTTTACATGTGGATGGTACATGTGCTACAATTGGTGTACAAATATTGAAGCACTGCTACTAAAAATGGCCAATGGACTACATTATGGTTTATTATTTTAGACCATACACCTTTATATATTTTGACAAAATTAAAAACGGCCTTTATTCATTATTGCAGGATCATGCGGAGCAATTCTAATGTCATAAAATTGCCCTGCATTCCATCTATTCTATTATTCCTTCCCCCTCCCCTCAGAACCTATGTTAACCAATAAGTTTCAATTTTTGTATACTAAGATTCATAATTACTTACAATAATATTAAGGGCTAGATATAGTGGTCAGTTTTCTTTTATTAGGCATTGCCTATGTTCTCAAGGGATTCTTTTCCCTCTAACTGAGAAAATAACAGGACTTCCAAAGATGGAAGTTTAATTTTTTCTTGATTATTATGTGGGTCTGCACCCACTGAAATAACACTCTAAGACAAGATGAACACTTACATATTCCACAGAAGCATGCCCCAGATTCTCTTAACCTGCATATCCTCCCATACTGACACCCTACACCAGTAATCCTCCCTTGCCATATTTGTTAAAAGGACATTCCCAACATTATAGTTTCAACCACAGACTTGCAAATCCCAGAGTTCACCTGCTCCTTCCTCCAAACCTAACCCCAATTCCATGGATAGTCCATCCCAAACCTCCATTTACTCCCCCTCAGAAAAGTACCGCCAAACTCAATCACATCACTGCACCAGTCTCATGCCCATCCACTTCCGAACCACACAATTCCACATTTTCAAAGATTTTGACCATATGGGAATTGGATCACCACCCTCTACTCCCTTTCTGTCTCCTGTAAACATATCTTCCACACTCTAGCTCTGTGAGTTTGCTCAATTGGCTTAATTCATATCAGTGAGGTCATGAAATATTTGTCCTTCAGTTCCTAGCTTGCTTCACTCAACATAGGTCTTCAAGATTCATCCATGTTATCCTGTGTGTTAATATTGCATTTCTTCTTACACCTAAGTAATATTCCATTGGATGTATATACCACAATTTGTTTATTGATTCATCTGTTGATGGAAATTTCAGTTGTTTCTAATTTTTGGCAATAGTGAATAATGCCGCTAAGAATATTGGTGTGCATATATCCGTTCATGTCCCTGCATTCAACTCCTCTGGGTTTATAACCAGCAGTAGGATTGCTTGATCAAATGGCAGTTCTATAGTTAGCTTCCAATGGAAGCACTAAACTGTCCTACATAATGGCTGCACCATTTTACATTCCTATCAGCAGTAAATAAGTGTTCCCATTCCTCCAAATCCTCTCCAAAACTTGTAGTCCTCGGTTTTTTTAATAACCACTAGTCTAATATATGTAAAATGGAATCTCATTGTAGTTTTGATTTGCATTTCCCTAATAGCTTGTGGTGGTGAGCATCTTTTCAGGTGCTTTTGAGCTATTTATATTTCTTCTGTGGAGAAGTGAATATTCAAATCTCTGGCCCATTTTTTAAACGAGCTGTTTGTCATTTTACTTTCCAGATGTAGGATTTCTTTATATAGGCTGGATATTAGGCCCCTATGAGAGAGATGGTTACCAAATATTTTCTCACATTGATTAGGCTGCTTTTTTACTTTTGTGACAAACTCCTTTGAAGCACATATATTTTTAATCTTCAGGGGTCCCATTTATCTACTTTTTCTTTCATTGTTTGCACTTCTGGTATAAAGTTTATGAAACCATTTCCTAAGGCAAGATCTTGTAGATGCTTCCCTACATTATCTTCTAGGAGTTTTATGGCCTTGGCTCTTATATTTAGATCTTTGTTACATTTTGAGTTATATTTTATATAGGGTGTGAGATGATGATCCTCTCATTCTTTGAATAGTGATATACAGTTCTCCAAGCACCATTTGTTGAAGAGGCCATCCTCTTTCAGTTGAGAGGGCTGATGGACTTGTCAAGTATCACTTTACTTTATATGCAAAGATCTATATCAGAAATTTAGTTCTGTTCCATTGGTCAGTATGCCCATCCTTGTGCTAATATCATGCAATTTTGACGACTGTAGCTTGTAGAATGTTTTAAAGTCAGGTAATGTTATAGTCTCAGTTTCATTTTTCTTTTTCAGTATATCTTTGGATATTTGGGGCCACTTGCCCTTCCAAATGAATTTCATTATTAACTTTTCCAATTCTGTAAAAAATGTCACCATAATTTTTTGGTATGCCTAAAATCTATAAATCATTTTGGGCAGTACAGACATCTTAATATTGTTTAGTTTTTCAATCCATGAGCAGGGACTATTCTTACATTTATTAAGTTTTTTTTTTTTTCATTTCCTTTAGAAATGTTGTCTGGTTTTCTGCATACAAGTCCTTTACATCTTAAGATAGGTTGTTTTTGATTTCTTGATCTTTCTATGTAGAGAATCATGTCATCTGCAAATAGTGAAATTTTTACTTATTCCTTTCCAATCTGGGTGCCTTTTATAACATTGTCCTCTCTAAGTGCTCAAGCAAGTACTTCTAAGACAATGTGAAATAACAGTGATGATGGTGGGATTCCTTGTCTTGTTACAGGTCTTAGAGAGAAAGATTTTAGCATTTTGCTATTGAATATGATGTTAGCTGTGGGATTTTCATAAATACCCTTTACTGTGTTGAGGAAGTTTTCTTCTATTCCTATCTTTTGAAGTGTTTTTATCAAGAACGGCTACTGTACTTTGTCAAATGCTTTTTCTGCATCAATAGAGATGATCATGAGATTTTTTTCTTTCAGTCTGTTAATGTGTTGTATTACATTGATTCATTTACTTATGTTGAACCATTCTTGCACACCAGGGACAAAACCCACTTGATCATGGTGTATAATTCATTTGATGTGTTGTTGAAATAAGATTAGCAAATATTTTGTTGAGGATTTTAGCATCCAGATTCATTGTAGAGATTGGTCTGTAGTTTTCCTTTCTTGTGTCATCTTTATGTGGCTTTGGTATTAGGGTGATATTGGTATCATAGAATGAGTTAAGCAATGTTCCCTCCACTTCTATTTTTAGAAGAGTGTAAAGAAGATTGGTGTTAGTTATTTCCAGAATGTTTGGTAGAATTCACCTGTGAAGTCATCTTTTCCTGGGCTCCTCTTGGTTGGGAAGTTTTTGATGACAAATTTAATATCATTTCTTGTGATTGGTCTGTTGCGTTCCTCAATTCCTTCTTTCATCAGTGTAGAATGCTTGTGTGTTTCTAGAAATTATTCCATTTCATCTAAGTTATCCATTTTGTTGGCATACAGTGGTTCATAGTATCTTCTTATAATTCTCTTTATTTCTGTGGGATCTGTGGTGATATCCCCTTCCTCATTTATTATTTTACATATTTTCATCTTCACTCATTTTTTCTTTGTTATTCTGGCTAAGGGCTTGTCAATTTTATTAATCTTCTCAAAGAACTAGCTTTTGGTTTTGTTAATTTTTTCTAGTTCTTTTTTATTTCCAGTTTCACTTAGCTCTGCTCTAAACTTTAGGATTTCCTTCTTTCTATGTCCTATGGGATTAGTTTGTTTTTTTTTTCCAATTCCTCCAGGTGTATAGTTAGGTCTTTGATTTTATCTCTCTTCTTTTTTAACATAGGCATTTATAGCTATAATTTCCCTATCCTTACAGCTTTAGCTGAATTCTTTATGTTTTGATACATTGTGTTATCATTTTCATTAGTTTCAAAGTAGTTACTAATTTATTTTGTGCTTTTTTCCTTGACCCACTGATTGTCAAAATGTTGTTGTTTAACTTCCATATCTTTGTACCTAATCTAGTTCTCTGTCCCTTGCTGATTTCCAGCTTCATTCAAATGTCAGAGAAATTCCTTGGTATAATTTCAAACTTTCTGAATTTGTTGAGACTTGTTCTGTGATCTAGCATGTGGTCTATCCTAGAGAATGATCCATGTGCACTTGAGAAGAATGTGTATCCCACTGTATTGAGGTGTAATGTTCTGTATATATCTATTAGGTCTAGATCCCTTAATGTGTTATTAAAGGTCTCTTTCTTTATTGACCTTCTGTTGAGATTTTCTGTCTAGTGGTGATAATGGTGTATTAAAGTCCCCCACTATAATTGTAGAGGCATCTATTTCTCCACTTAATTTTTCCAGTGTTTGCCTCACATATTTTGAGGCACCCTGGTTAAGTACAAAAATTTTCATGATTGTTCTTTCTTCTTGATAGATTGCCATTTTTATTAACATATAGTGCCTGTTTTGGTCTCTTACAATGGTTTTGCATTTAAAGTCTATTTTGTCTGATATTAGCATAGGTACGGCCACACTCTTTTGATTATTGTTTGCAATAAAATTGTTTTCCAGCCATTAACTTTCAGCCTCCTTGCATCCCTGGATGTAAGGTGGGTTTCTTGTGGACAGCATAGTGATGGGTCATCTTTCCTAATCCATTCTGCCAATTTCTTTCATTTGATTGGAGAGTTTAATCCATAAACATTCAATGATTTTTGCTGTCAAGAAATTAGTTACATTAGCCATATTTTCTTTAGGTTTCTATATGTCATATGTTGTTTTTATTTCCTTTTTTACCTTTTTAGTTATTCTTACATTTAATCTTCCTTCCTACACTCTTCTCCAACACTTTCTCTCCTGTTTTTTCCTTTCAAACTGCCGAAACCCCTTTAGTATTTCTTGAAGAACAGACTTCTTCTTGACAAACTCTCTTAATTTCTGTTTATCTGTCAATATTTTGAACTGTCCCTCATTTCTGATAGCCAGCTTTGCTGGATACAGAATTCTTAACTGAATTTTTTTCCTTTATCACCTTAATTAGGTCATACCACTGCCTTCTTGCCTCCATGATTTCAGATGAGAAATCAGCATTTTTAGCTTACCAAGCTTCCCTTGTATGTCATGGATGTCTTTTCTCTTGCCCCTTTCAGTATTGTCTCTTTGGTGTGAACATTGGATGATCTGATAATTATATTTTTGGAGTATGCCTGTTAGGATTTATACTGTTTAGAGTGCACTCTGCTTCCTGAACATGTATGACCATGTTCCTCAAAAGAGTTGGGAAATTTTCAGCCATTATTTCACCAACACTCCTTCTTCTCCCTTTCCATTTTCTTCTCCCTCTGGGATGCTTATAATGCATATGTTTGTGTTTCATGTTGTCATTCAAATCCATGAGCCCCTGCTGGATTTTTTTTCTATCTTGTTATTTATCTGTTCTATCCATCTGATTTCAGATGTTATGTGTTCAACATTACTGAATATTTCCTCTGCCTGTTCAAATATGCTCTTCTGTGCTTCCAGTGTATTTTCATTTCTTTCATTGGGCCATTCATCAGATCCATTACGTTTTTAGGTATGGTTACTATTTCTTCTGTATGTTCCCCAGGGTCTCCTTAATATCTTTTATCTCTTCTTCACTTCATTAAGTTGATTCATCAATTTTTTTGGGCATCCTTGATTTAATTGTTCCATGTTTTGCTTCTCCTCTTGTTTTTTAGTTTGCTTGTTAGACTTGGCCATGTCTTCCTGTTTTTTTTTATGGCTTGTAATTTTTTTGTTGTTTTCTATGCATCTGTCTACCTTGATAGGTTTATTCAGTTGGTTAGCTTCTCTTTCAATTCTTGGGTTTTATTTTGTTGCTTTTTTCCTGTGGTAAGTTTCTTTTTGATACTCAGTTATTCTTATTCTATAACCTTGCAGTTGTTGGTGTTTCTTGAAATAAAAATCAGGACTAGAGAAAAGGAAAGAGATAAAAAGAGAAAAAGAATAATAGTAATAATAATAATAATAATAAAGGTAGCAGAGAAACCATACAAGAGCTAAGAAAATGAATAATATGAGTAATAAAAACATAAAAAACACAAAGGAACAAGGCTGAAAAAGGTGGGATAGAAAAATGTGAAACAAGAAACAAAATAGAGAAGAAAATAGAATGAATTAAAAGGTCAGAAAGAAGAGAATGGAAGAATAGAAAAAGAGAAATATAGAGATGGGTGGGGAAGAGAGAAAGAGAGAGAGAGAGAGAGAGAGAGAGAGAGAGAGAGAGAGAGAGAGAGAGAGAGAGAGAGAAACTGAAGACCAAACAAGAAGAGGTGGAAAGAAAGAAAAGTAACAGAAGACAGAAGATGGAAAAATGAAGGAGACAAATGAATTAAAGTAGGTAGAAAAAATAAGTAAAAGAAAAAAAGAAACAAAGAAAGGGGAAAAACAAACAAGAGACAAAATAATAACATCAACAAAAAACATCCCAGGGATAGCATCTTCCCCTCTTAGTCTCCTGGAAGGTTCTCAGGCTCCTGACACTCATCAATCTATCACTCTGCAGCTTCACCTCCACAGGTGAAGTATCTCATTTTAGCGGAAAAAAAAAAAAAAAGAAGATAAAGAACTGATAAAAAATTTTACAAATAACATAAAAAAAACTAAAATAAACAAAAGTTCAATCTATATGTTCACTGTGATAAGGT
>JAQZBX010078260.1:0-14166 GCA_029593785.1 Cabassous unicinctus
TTTTAAATGAGGGATAAAGGTATGGGTTGGACAAGGAAGACAGACTTAAAAACTCTGTCAAGAAAGGAACATTGGGTTTGGTTACTGGCACATGGAACTTACTGGAAGCAGGTAGACCTAAAGCTTACCAAATGTTTCAAGGAATTTCCAGGCTAGGCTGCAAATGCCTGTGATTATCCAAATCAGCCCCTAAGGAGGACTGACTCTCCAGCACCTTCTTGGGTGTTCATGGAGATTGACAGACAAGGAAGTACTTTTCAAAGAGCAAAACCAAGGGCCAGAAAGGACACAGAACGAAGGGGCTACCCCCACACAGCAGACCATGGGTCTAATCAGAGAACCTCCTCCACTGCCAGGGCAGGGAAGTCTTCACAGTTCTAGAAGGTGGACTGTGGTGGCGACTGCTAGCCATCCACCATCTGGGACCCATCTCCCAGTTTCTCTTGCAGCTAGGTGCAGCCATGTGTCTCTCCTCCCATCACGGCATGTGAGCAGAAGAGGTCTGTGTGCCTTCTGTCTCACTTGCTTAAGAGGAAATCCCTGGCCCTTCTGGGTTTTTTTCCCCTCACACTGGCTGGAAGAATGATTCCCAGAGAGACACAGTTAAAGGAGGCAGACTGGTCATTAGTCAGGGTCCTTAAATGATCACGTGGAGCTAAGCTATCTGCCAGCCTGAAACACTCCCCCTGAAACTATTACATGAATGAGCAATCAACTAAATACTTTTAATCACTTTAATTTGGGGTCTCTTCATTACCTCAGCTTAGCATTTTCCTACCTAATAGAGCCATTGAACATCCTGGTGGAGATGTACAGCCGACCACTGGCACTCAGGGGAAAGGGACAGTATGGAAGTGAAAGTTTGGGAGCTTGATGCCAGGGGCCTGGGGTGAAGCCCGCTGGGACCAGCCAACGCTGGGAAGAGGATGAACCAGTCAAGGAGTCCGAGAAGTGGTGGCCAACAGGGTAGGAGGGAAAACAGGAGACTGTCAGAATCTAAGAGAAGGATGTTTCTAGAAGGAAAGAGACCATTGGAATGGGAATCTAGAGGCAAGTCCTAGTCTGCCATGAACTTGCTGTGTGGCCTTGGACAAGCCACTTGTGTCTCTGAGCTGCAGTCTCAGCTCAAATGTTACCTCCTCAGAGAGGCCCTCCCCAGCCATTCTATTTAAGATTGCCTCTCAGTTACTCCTTTATTCTGTTTTATTTTTTTTTCATAGCATATTTGTCATTATCTAAAAGGTTTTCCTTATTGACTTCTGTATTGCCTGCCTTCCCCCACAGGACTGTCAGTTTTGTCCATTGCCTGACTCCAGCTCATGAGTTCCTGTGGCATGACATGCCGCCTTGCTCACCCCCTCCCATGGCTCCTGGCAGGCCGACAAGGAAACCACCCCAGAAGCAACCCATCCCCATCACGCACAGCTCTTCCTGTCCCTAAATTCCCAGGCAAGGGACTGGGGTACCCTCAGTCACCTCTCAGCTTCCCTGGATGGAGAAAGTAGGAAAGGAAGCTGGTGCTTCACAGCCGGGGGCCCGAATTAGCGATGAGATCATCCCCATCCATTCTTCTGCCAGAAAGTCTGGGCTTCGGCTCTGCACACAGGGGCGCCTGGGAAGAGGGCAGGGGAGGGTGGGAGAGATTGAAGCCTTTCCTCAAAGGTGAGATCTGAGCCCACACACTGTGTTGCTGACCCTCCCCATCCACGACTCCCTCCCCTCAGGATGTCCCAGGGGCCAGCCCCAGCCTAGGTGTCCTTTTTGCACTTTCTGTGTCATCCCCTTCCCACAGGACCCCAGCTCTGCCACAGACTCGTTCTGTGACCTTGGGCAGGTCAGACCCTCTGAGACTCAAAGTTTCTGTACCTGGAAAGCCTGGGCAATGGCCTTGAGAGCCCACGATTAACGTATGGAAAGCACCTAGCAGCTGCCCAGCATGTCTTAAGCGTGAAAGAAAAGTTTCTTTGGCTTTCATGATCTCATGTCCACATCTACTCAGCCCCCCAACTTGGTTGAGAAGATACCAGGGAAAGGCTCCAAGAACCTCTTCCTCTAGAGGTCGTTTTGGGGTTTGGGTGGCTCATGCTCCCTGCCTGACTCACAGTTTAAAAGAGGAAGCCAGACAGAGCACCAGCGAGCTCCAGCAATAGCCCCATGGTGGATGGCAGGCAGTGGAGGCAGCCACGTTGAGGTGGGACTGATGGTGCCCCAAGGTGTCCTCGGAGGTCTCGGGGGATGCCAATGCTACTCTCGACAGACCCTCCCCCTCACACCCATCTTTCCCCCAAAGGCTGAAGGGCCAGGGACTTCCCTTCCCTAGAGTGGATGGGGCGAGGCATCCACTGAGAGCAGCCTGTGACAAGAAGGGGCCCACCAGGTGCCTGTCACCCAGGGCCGAGCCCTCTGGGTCTTGCTGAGTTCACAGAGGCTGGGGCTTTGGGGGGCAGTATCGTTGGGGTTTTTCCAGGGTGGGCTAAGTTGTCTCACCTTTCCACCCTGGGGCAGGGACTGGCTAGTAAAGGGGGTGCAGGACAGTTCCTCTTTTCATCAGGGCTACAGCCCTGGGCTTGCAGAATAGGGACCTAGGAAATGTCACCTGTTGAATCTCCCCTATGTACCTGGCCCAGTGCCAAGTACACTTGCTGTTACCCTCTCATCTAAACCATTCCCAGGCCATCCTTTGAGCTGTATGCTGGGATGGCCTCCATTTCACAGATGAGGACTCAGGGTCGCACTAAATGCTAAGCGCCAAAGGCAGGACTCAAAGCTAGGTCTGCATGCCTCAGAAGTCAGTGCTCATTGCTCAGCCTGCCAGGTCTCCCATCTCTCTGACGGGATAGGAAGAGCCCTGGACTGGAAGTCAGGAGGCCTGGGGTGCAGTATCAGCTCCATCACCCACACTCTCTGTGACCTTGGGCCAGTCATTTCCCATCTCTGAGCCTCAATTTCCCCATCTCCGAAGTGAACCGGCTGGAGTCCCCTCCAACTCTAACATTCTAGAATCCTCTGGAGGATGAGGAGATGAGGAGACCCATTCATAGGAAGTGGATCCTTCCTCTTGGGCTGTGGCTGCGGGGGCAGCTCATCTTCACGGAGGGGCTGCTGGGGGAGCAGATGGGGCAGGAAGATGGCAGCAGCCCGGGGAGGGGCTTGTGCCGCCACCTCCTCCACCATCCCCACCCACACTTTGGCTTATTGGCGGAGTTGAGGTTTAAAAAAAGCAACCACCAGTTCTTCAGCTATTACCAGAGCTTTGTTTCCAAGGGAGCCTGCGGTACCCTGGGCCCAGGTTGGAAGGGAGCAGGGGTGCAGGGGCACCCTGGGATGAAGAGGAGACAGTGAGCCACCGAGGTGTTACAGCAAGGTGGGGAGAACCAGGTGGGGGGATTCCATTCACAGGCCCTCCTCTGCTTCTCCCTGAGGGCTGGAGGGTGCTTGGGGATTGGGTGGCAAGAGGGTCAGGTTCCTTCCTGCGGCTGCTTTGCTACCCCAGCACAGACCTGATGCCAACTAGAAGGCTGGGCAGGCTGGCTGCCCCCCCACTCTCACCCAGAGTCTCCCCAGAGTGGGACTCAGGGCTCCAAGCGCTGA
The DNA here is from genome assembly GCA_029593785.1 of Cabassous unicinctus. NCBI lineage: Eukaryota > Metazoa > Chordata > Mammalia > Cingulata > Chlamyphoridae > Cabassous > Cabassous unicinctus. The sequence continues at coordinate 3,592 of JAQZBX010078260.1, forward strand.
TGGAGGTGACGGTCGCCCAGATGGTGCTGTTTGGGTCCGTCCGCATTTTGGGGGTACTTGGCTGAGCAGTTTAAGGGTGTGTGTATGTGGGTGAGTGGGTACGTGTGCTAGTGGGGTGAATGAAACGGAAAGGTGGCATTAAGTGAGTGAAGGGGGACAGCAACAAGCACACGTCTACAGCAGGGCACCACAGGCCTTTTCCGAGTGGCCCTGCCTCCCAGCCGCGGCCCCACCTCCCGCTGGTGCCCCCCATGCCTCCTGCCCGGCCAGGCCCTCCACACAAAGCCTGTGACCTCAGCATCCTACCAGCTGCTTCTGTCTCACTCCGAATTAGCACTTCGTCTGGTACGATTGTGAGCATAAAAGTGTTGTGATCATTTTGCTGGAGGGTTGCCATGACAATCCCCAGCAAGCTCCAAGAAGGGGTGTCAGCATGTGCAGGGGAAGGAGGAAGAGAAGGACAGAGAGGAGGAGAGTCTGAGAGACACAGAGAGGGAGAGACAGAGAGAGGGAGAGGATCCAAGGAGAGCCCCGCTGACATCCCCAAGCCAGGCCTGCAGCCTCCAGGGCCCCTGCCGGGGCGGCTCCGTTCCTGCACGATGAGCTCACCGTCTGAGCTGGGGCTCACTGTATACACGGCCACTGTACACAGCAGCTGCTGGCCGGCGGGCAGGGGCTGGCAGAGCAGGCCGGTCCCACTGGGGCACCTTGGCACCTCCATGTCCAGGATGGGTCCCAGGGTATGCCAGACTGGAATGGAGATAGGGTGATTCTGGGGACTCACAGGAAGCCAGAGCCCAGGGAAACCTCCCAAGAACTGTGGACTGGCCCATAGGTCTGGATGCACTGCGGTCAGGAACGGCCGATCACTTCCCGGCCCAGGGCCTGCTTCCCCGCTCAGCTGCAACAGGTCCAGGTCCGCGGCTCTGTCATGCCCACGTGCATTCTTGGAGGGCTGAGTGTCCCTCTCCTGGGGCCATCAGTTTGAGACTCATTACAAGGCTGAGGATAAAATCCTGCACAATCTGTGGCCCTTAACTTTGCCAAGAAGTTTCTTCCTAAAGCAGATGCATCTTTGCCGTATTTTGAGATGAGGCCAGAGAGAAGGGAGGGGACTAGACCAAGGTCACACAGCCAGCAGCAAGGCAGTGCCAAGTCAGATGGCACCCAGCCCCTGGGAGGACCAGTTCTCTGGAACGGGTCCATCTGGTCCTGGCCCCTCAGAAATGGACCGGGGACACTGAGGCCCAGAGACCTCCCCAGCTAGTAAGCAGAAAGCCAGGGCTTGCAGCCTCAGCTCCTGAGAAGACTCCCTGCCTCTACTGAACCATGAGTTGGCACCATGTGCTCCATAAAGCTAATTCCAACGACTTATCTTATTTCCCAAGCTTAAAGTACAAGCCGTTGCCTTGGAAGGAGAGTCTTCTGGTTATTGACAAAACACAGCAGAGGACAACTGGAGCTGGCCAGGGACACAGAGGCAAGAGGGTCAGAGGTTTTACAGGCACTGCCGAGTCCCAGCTGCATACGCCGGCCGAGCAGAAGGCCGCTGAGCCCCTGCTGTTAGAGCCGTGTGGCCTTGGGCAAGTCGCTTCAGCTCCCAGAGCCCCAGTTCCTGTTAAGAGTCAAGAGTGGATGAGCGTGAGGGTGTGGCTGTGGAGGCAGGGGCCCTCGGAGGAGCTGCCTTGCAAGCTCTGGGGGAGCAGGTACCCGGGAACAGCAGTGCCTGGGGGTTAGAGGCACCCTCATCCCGCAAATCCACCGTTTAATAATTGACCGCTGTGAGGGGCATCAAAAATCAAGTGGGCTCTGAAGACAGCCTGCAAAGAGGATTTCCCGCAGCCTGGGTAATGGGTGGCAGCGTGAGAATAAGAAACGGCGCCTTGAGGCTGCCTGCTCGGATGCCCTGGTTGTGATTCTGGTGTGTGCTACGAATTCCTTCCCACCACCCTGAGACCCTGAAAGCCTGGCGTCTCAGGCTTGCCCCGTCCTCCGCAGAGCTGGTCGTGGAGGGGAGCAAACCAGCTGATGTAGGAGAACCCACCAGGATAAACCTGAGGCCCTAGAAGGGGAAGTCTCACATGGATTTCAGGAAATCGGGGTCGAAGACGAGGCCCTTTCAGGTAACTTTCTGAGCCCAGCCCTGGGATCGACACACCACCGGCCTGGTAGTTACTGGCCCACTTTGGAGCACCCAGAGAGTCTGTTCTCCCCAGACACTGCCTCAGGCTGCCCCGAGGACGCCAGTCAGAGGTGCCCCTTTGGAGAGAGACTCTGATGTCGCCCCACCTGTCAGTGGCCTGTGGAAGGCATCTCCCGCTGCTTTTCAAGGCGGCAAGGTTGCCGCGTCTCCTGCTGGAGCCCTTCTCTTAAAGGGAGACACAGGGGATGGGATTTAAAGGAGTGAGTTCTTCCTGAACACCCACTGGCACAAAGCACCTTGCGCCCATCATCTCACCCTTAAGCTTATCCTCTGAGATGGGGATGGTTATCTCCAAGTTTTAGTTGAGGAAAGAGGCTCAGAGATGTTCAGGAATTTTCCCAAGGCCACACAGCTTCCAGAGGTGGAAGTGGGATTCAAACCCAGGTGTGTCAGTCCAATCCCCCTCCTCCTCTTCCTGATGGCCCGAAGCAGGCGGCCCAGCCCGTGACACAGGGGACAGCGCCCAGCCAGGTGGCTGGAGGAGCTGTGACCTCACGGCAGGAGGGACGCAGGACAGTGGCTTCCAGCGCCTCTGCGTTGTGACCACACCATCAATCAAGAGTCTCCAGACACCTGAGATTGGAAACCAACTGTTCCAAGAGCACAGAGAAGAAAACCACAAAGGCTCAGCTGATGGGGTCATGAACCAGAAGAAATGGAACGGAGCCGCAGGCTGTCAGAGCAGGAAGGAACCTTCCAGATCAGCGGCTTCCCGTCCGCAGGGCGGGTCAGCCTCCTTAGTGAGCCGTACGGTCTGTTTTTAAAGGATTGTTTCATAAGGCTTCAGTTCTGTCAAATGTATGTGTGTGGGACATTGGATAAAATTGTAAAAAAGTATTTTATTGTGGGTTGTGGTTAAAAAAGCTGCAAAAAGGAAGCATTAAGTTGATTCAATTCCTGCATTTTACAGATGGGAAAACTGAGGCCAAGAGAAGGAAAAGGCTTTGCCCAGGGCCACGGGGGCCATTGGGTCTCCTGATGCTGAAGGCTGCTTGCCCCAGTTCCCCCAAGCTGCCTCTCAGAAGCCGGTTTTCCATTGTCTTTTTAACCTTGGGCACTAACCGCCTTCCCAACTCCTATCCCATGCTGTTCTCAGGCTGGCGCAGAAAGAAGCCGCTGCTTCATCTCGGGGTGGGGATCAGCCCTCCGAGCTCTGGCTGTGGTGACAGGTGCTCTCAGGTCTTCCGATTGGGCAGTTCCCTTTCCCTCTCACTGCCTCCTTCTCCTCCTCCCAGCCCTCCTCCCGGGCCCTCCCTCCCCCAGGCCTTACTCCCAGTCTCTGGCTTCCTGCTAGGAAAGTCCCTCCGTCGCCGTCAGACCCGTGCAGAGCCCGGCTCATGCCCCAGCGCTCTGTGCTCCCAGGTCCGTCTTTCCTTTACTCTACTACTATTGGATCACGAGAGCTACTGGGGCTGAGACAGACAGACGTCATCTCACACATCCCTGCAACAACCATGTGAGATGGGTTTTCTTCTTCCTGTTCAACAGGTGGAGAAACTTGGGCTAAGAAATTTGCAAAAGGCCACACAGTAGTTAGTGGAGGAGTTGGGACTAGAACCAGGTCAGCTTGGCATCAAAGTTTACCCCCTGCCTTGCTGACTCCTGATGGCCTGTACTCCACAGTCTCTTGCAGTGGGCAGGGGGCAGGGAGTGGAGAGGGGGAAGTATTCCCTCCCCCATATGTTGCAATGAGGAGCCTAGGCTGCACTCCCAGGAGGGGAGACCCAAGCCCCTGACTCTCTCTTCCTCCAGAGAGGAGCAGCAACTCACCCGAGAAGGACCTGAGTTGGAGGGGGAGGTGGATGGGCCCTTTTCTGCCCACTTTCAAATCTGCCTGCCGCCCAGGGGTCTCCAATCCAGCTTCATCTGTATCAGTAACACCACAGCTACTTTGACCTCATAGCTCTGATTCCCGTGCCTCCTTTTCTCTTACTTCAACACTTATCGGAAGAAGGGGTGTTGCTGGCACCTTTTCTCCTTGCCACACCCAGAGGCACCCCCAGACCACCATGCAAGGCCTCCCTCCTGCTCAGGTTCCCGTAATGGTCTCCCAAAGGCTCTTCACGCCTTTGTTCCATCCCCTCACTCCATGCTGCCCAGCCTGGTAAATCCATTTTCCTAAAAGTCACCCTCCTGGCCCTCCGGTGTTTCCCCACCCCCAGGACCCTTTGCCTGATATGGCTCCCAGGCCTGACCTCTCACCCTGGTTCTGGCTCTTTCCTCCCTGCCACCCATTGCCCCTCCTGCTCATGAGACTTTTGCCTGTCACTTCACAGGGTCTTCCTAACCATTCTCTAAGTGCATGGTTCTCCTCCTCCATGCAGCCTTCCCTGACCACCAATCCCACATGACAGATCATGTCCCTCCAACTTCTGTAGCACTGTCAGGACTCACCCCGCCCTTCACACCACCTTACTACTGAAGGACTTCAAGTATGCGTCATGTTTTCACAACTAGATGACAAAAAATACAACAGCAGGGACAATGCTAATACCTGCTAAGATGCATGGAGTTCTCACTTAGCCTGTGCCAGGCACAAGGCACCATCTCCTCTCAGGAGAGAAGCTTCAGAGAATCTGGAGCACAGGACCTGGCTCATAGTTGGTGCTCCCAGCATGGTCTGAGTCTCTCAGATAGACTCAGACACAGTTGGTAGGAAGATAAGTTGGCGCAACTCTTCTGGAAAATCATTAACATGTATCCAAAACTTTCAAAATGTGCATAGCCTTCCTCTGAGCCAGTGTCTTCGTGTGCCAGGCTGTTGTCACAAACACCACACAACGGATTGGCTTAAACAACAGGAATTCACTGGCTCACAGGTTTGAGGCTAGAAGTCCAATATCAAGACAATGGCAAGGCGTGCACTCTCCGTGGGGCCCGAGGCCCCTAGCGTTCTGCTGCTGGCTGCCGGCGACGCCTGGGCTCCATGGCTTGCATCTCTGCCTCCTGCCACGGGCGATGCTTTCTCTGTATAAGGCGTCTCCTAATCCAGATCAAGGCCCACCCTGCTTCAGCTGGCCACACCTGAACTAAAAACAACATTTTTTAAAGTTCCATTTACGATGGGTTCACACCGACAGAGAACTGGATTCAGAACATGTCTGTGTTGGGGTATGTAAATCAGTCTACGACAGCCAGCAACCTCACTCTCAGGAATTTAGTCTAAAAAACAGTTACAGCTGGACACCATTATGCTGAGTGGATAAACCGAGTCTGCATTTTCTTCAGTTATAAAATGGAGATAAAAATTGTGCCTAGTTCATGGGCTGTTCTGAGGATTAAGTTAATATATGTAAAGCACTTAACACTATGCTTGGCACATATTCAGGTTTTTTGCTAACATTTTGAAAGTGTTGGTTATTGTTTTTATTACTTGAATTGGGGTCTGAATGAGGCTCAAGCCTGGCTCTTAGGTACCACACGCCCTTGCCTCCCACCATCCATATTCATTCCCAGTGTCGCCAGAATGGCTGCTCACAGCAAAACATCAATGTCAACACCAAGCTAAATATCGAACACTAGGGGACTGTTTAAATAATGATACGATTATATAATAGAATACTATGCAGCCACTCAAAATAAGCTACGAAGCAATAATTATGCATCAATGTACATAACACGTGGGAAAAGGCTAAAGTACTATAAGGTCAGTATGACGTTACTTTTGTTCAAAAAAAGTATACACATGTGTAGTAAAAAATATACTGCTGTGAAATGCACTGTTGTGAAATTACACAATTTTTTTTTGTCTTCCTTTTTAATTTCTTGTGAAGAACATGTTACTCCCTTTTGTAGTAAGAAAAAAACTAATTTTGAAAAAGAAAATAGAAGACCACACTGGTTTACTTCTATCTGTAATGGAAGGGATTGTATCTTGCTTTTGTGTATCCCCCACAGCATCTGACACACAATCTCTGAACATAAAAGCCCAGGTTTTGAACAGAATTCCAGCCTGGTAATCTTGTTTAATCTTCCAGGCCGAGGCATTCTGTACAGAGTTTAGAAATGACCTGCAAGGACGAGAAAACAATGCAGGCTGGCGGGGGTGCATCTGAGCCAGGTTGGTGATCTGCTCGCCAGGCTGGGAGACCTCCAGAACTGACCGAAGGGGACGAGGTGGTGGAAGGCGGCCAGGGACTGTGCATTAGAAAGCCAATTACCTGGGGAGCATGTGGTGGGGTTACCGAGAGGGAGCTGAGTGCCAATACGAGGCCACTTTGGCATCTGGGAGCTCTCTTCAGCTTGGTTTAAAGAACTTCCCAGGAGAGGCTTAAGTGCAGCTGGATCTTAATATGATCAGCCTTACTCATGCACAAATTTCATTTTGGCCATCCTCCCGAAAGCCCTGCCTCCTCTCGAAGAATGCAACAGAGGCGAGGGCACCTGGGGAGAATGCCAAGGGGAAGGGCAGGGTCACAGGGCAAGGTCCCGAGGCCCTCTGTCAGCCTCAGAGGGACTGCCCACCTAGCAGCCGAGCAGCATGGGGACTAGGGGTGGGGTTAGCAGGGCACGTGAAATGCTCCACTTAGCAAAAATTACATCACTAAGCACATTGCTGTCAGGCATTTTGCATTCATGAACTCAAGCCTAGTGAGACCCTTGAGGGGTCGCTGCTTCTGTGTCTGTTTCCTAGCTGAGGAAACTGAGGCTTGGAGGCTGAGTAATTTTGAAGGGGTAGGTTGTAGCTGCTTCCTCCCTGCAGGTAGCACTGTGACTGCAAGAAGGGGCACATCCCCTTGCAAAGGTGGACCTGGGCCAGTCTTGTCTGGAATTGTCCAGCGCATTGCCTGGTCAGTGGGTGCAGAGCTTGGCTGGCACTATTTTCAGCAGGATGATGCTACCTCAGCTGCAGCAGGGATCCTTGCCACAGATTGAGCCTCCTGACTGGCGCCTGCGGAGACCGCCAACCGCACTCCTTGGAGGGCTGCCCCAGTAGGCACTGTGACTTTCTAGGGCTGTCTTTCCACCATTTTCCCTTTTGTCACCAGGCTCTGCTACTAGGAGGTGGTCTCCAAAGAGGTCACCGAAACTCAGTGGTCGAAAGAACACTGGCTTAGGCACTTAATGTGAGTCTTCATCCTGGCTCTGACGCATTCCCTGGGTGACCCTCGGGTGAGTACTTAGCCTCTCTGGGCCTCAGTTTCCTCATCTGTTCAAGGGGGAGGGCAGTCCCCAACCTACTCCTTCACAGGGCTTTGGGGAGTCAAGGGCTAGCATGCAGGGTTCACTGGCTCTCCTCTTTGGCCTGGCTCCTCTCAGCACAGGGCAGCTGGCTGCCCACCAAGAGACCCACGGGAAGAAGGTGCGGGGAGGGGGAGGGCAAAGTGGGGTGGGGGTGGGGGAGCCACCCACTCAGACTCCCTGTCCTTGTTTTTCACCTCTAGGCTAGCTGTCTCCCCTTCCTTCTCCCACCAGGTGAAGAGGCTAGAGGCTAATGGCCTGAGGGAGGTTGTTGCTGGGAAGAAGTTGATGGCTAATCCCTTGAAGCATTTTCAGAGGAAACCTTCTGGAAGGTTTGCTCTGAAACCTACCCAGCAAGGGTGTGAAGGGAGACAGTGCTGTGGGGTGCTGAGTTCTGCCTGGGTGGTCCCAGCAGCTAGAATACCCAGAGGCCAGAGTTTGAGAAGCCCCCCATGGTATCCTTCATTCACCCATCCCACAGGCAATCTTTAGGCTGGAGGATACGGCCCTCAACTCAGAGTCACTTCCTCGATGGCCCCATCCCCACTCTCCAAGATAACAGGGGCCTAGCGGGAGCTGCTGGCAGAGGCTAGTGTCCTGATAAAGACCCAGGGGAAGCTCAGAGGAGCCTGGGGACCGATCCTGCCGCAGGAAAGGTTTTGGCCAGATGCCGCCCCCGAGGCTGCGCGGGAGCCTGCGCGGCTCGCTGCAGGGGAACGTAGATAATGGCCGCGCGTCAAAGCGCTCGCCCACGCCCTTCCTACGGTGGGCGGCTAAAGGCAACGTGCTCACGTGGCCTGGGAGGCCCGCGCTCGCCCACCACTTCCTCTCGCTTCTCGCCCCCAGGGGAGCTTCAGCCCAGGACCCAGGCTAGACAGGAGCCTGCCTGCTGCTTGCCTATGGAGGGGCCAAAAAAACCTCTCTCCCCAGCCAGGAGACCTGGGTGCAGCCTCCTCCCGGCAACCCCCGCTGCCAGCGCAGCCTCGGGTAGGGGGTGGGAAGAGGAGGGGGATCCAGAGACAGGCATCAAATGCCTACCGGCAAGGCTAAGCACTCAGGGCTCGTCCCAGCCCACCAGGGGAAGACCAGATCTCAGGATCTGATCAGTCCTCTAAGGACTTCCGTTTCCTACATGTGGAACAAAACAAAACAAAGAACACTTCACAGGGATGCTGTTAGGAATAAATCAGATTAAGGATGCAATGGGTCCAGCTCCCTCCAGGCTTTCACCTTTTCTTCCCTTTCAGAAACCTAGAATCTGTGTCCAGAGTTAAAAGTCAGTAGCCAGGGCCCTGCCTGAGCAGTGAAAATGTGTCCACATGGGAACAGGGACTGTCCCTGGTGCAGAGGGGAGCTTCACATCACCTTCACAGCCAGGAGGAGTAATGGCATAGAAATAATTGTAACCCCATCATACATACCTCTGCCAGTTGCAAGTCGGCTCATTGGAGAAAACAATCTATTTGTTAGAGGTAACTACAAAGGTTCTCATTTATCCTATTTTCCTACACTGCTGACAGCCCCCCTACACACATGCACATGGTCACTAAAAAACAGTCCAGCCCATGCATGGGACTCTGCTCACGAGCTGGGGAAGGCTTTGTAATGTGGTGCGGTAACCAGCCAGCTTATAGAGGCATTGGTAGTCAGTCATTTTCCTGTTGACCCCCAGACACAGGAATCAGATCTGAGAGTGAATTCCAACAGCACAATTTTGCCAGGAGTCCCACTTGGTGGGTCCTTCCAAAGAGAAAAATGGGGAGGGGGATAGTTGTAGACTAGGCCCCTTTGAGGAAAAGCATGTGGGTGGAAACATGTATAAATGAAGATTTAAATAAACAAAATGTGTCACTATGGAAACATTCGGCTTTTTCAAAAGCACTGTTAAGAAAAATAAAATAATCAAGACTTGGGATTCAACACTACAAGTGTTTATGACCAGAAAAGGCAAAGTGGGTCTTGGATATTCTGCAGCCAAGTAGAAGCTGCCAGAACTCAAGGAAGAAATATTCACAGCAGGGCAGGGCTTTCTCTGAAAACTTCCAACTGGATCATTTTGCTCATTGCAGCGCCCACTTAATCCTTTGGTGGTTGCTATGATGCAACCCAAGTGACAGTGCCAAATTACTGACCAGGTTCACTCAGTCCAGTCACACACTCAGGCACTATCATCAGGCTACGGGGGCAGCAGAGGGCGAGTACCACAAGGAAATGGCAGGGTTATTACCTGTGACCCAAACTTATTAGGAACTGTTGGTGCCATCTGAGTAAGTGGTTTAGTCAAGGATGGATCAATGTGTATCCTGATTTCAATAGTGCGGATACCATCTGGGTGGAAATTACACTGATACCAAGTGTCCAATTGTGTTTTGAGGCCAGATGCTTTTAGTGTGCAGCCTGGCTTGTTTCTCTGGGCTCTCTGCATATTGGACCTGGCGAGTAGAGTCGTGGTATTGGTTTATCTTGAAGAAACTAGATGCTGAGTCTGGGTGTCATACAATTCCCCCAAATATACTTACGGATAAAAATGAGGGGAGGAAGGGCCCGTAGGGAAAAATTCATCTACCTTCAAAAGTTTCAAGATATGTCTTCTTGGATATGGCCGGGAAACACTGTTCTGAGTCACTTGCCAGGAAGGTTGGCTGAGAGAATTTGTCTAACTCATGAGAAACTGGATTTGTCCCCCCCAAAAAGAGCTTCCCCAGTTAACTAGTTAACTACTAGCCCAAGCAGCAGCACCATTCTGACTAGATTTAAGTTGCTTAAGGAGAGATCAGATGCACATGCCTGCCCTGGCGCACTGGAAAGCCAGGAAACAAATGAGGTGGCCTGGTATTCAGCTGAGGCCTGCAAGCCATGAGGGTGAGCTGGGCTGCCAGCTTTGCAGGCGCATGCCCCAAACCTCAGGGTCCCAGGGATACCCAGCAGACTATTCTGCCTGAATTCAGCATGGCAGAGGAAAAGGCACGCAGGTTTTCAGATTAGACCACAGTCTGAATGCTGGCTCTACCACTTACAAGTCCTGTTTAATTACTTAACCTCCTGAGACTCAGTTTCCTAGTGTCTAGAATGGGAATAGTTAACTTTCTTGCAGGGCTGTGGTGACGATTAGGAATGATGTATTAAAAGTACCTAGAGGGAAGCGGCTGTGGCTCAGCTGGTTGGGCTCCCATTTACCATATGGGAGGCCC
>JAQZBX010078261.1:0-14150 GCA_029593785.1 Cabassous unicinctus
AGGGGATTGCCGTTTTTCACTATTAGTTTTTTAGTACCATTTGACTAAATAAATGGATGTATTATTTTATTAAAGTAAAAATTAATTAATTGCTTCAAAATCCAAGTAAATGGGATTGTGAAAGTTATAACTCATTTGACCACGTTGCCACCACCCAGAGGGGAATTGAGGGGGAAACTGTGGCAAAGGCAGGGGAGGCGGAGGAGAGCGGGAGGAGTGGGGGCGGGAGGGCAGCTGCCAGCCCCTGCCCTGAGGGAGGGGGTGCTCTGGACATGTGCACAGACAGCTTCCTGGGCCCAGGGCTGGGGCTGAGGTCAGAGGGACGGGGCCGTGAAAGCCCAAGGGATCACGGAGCTTGCTTGTAAGCACTCTGCTTACTGGCCACAAGGCCCACCACCTCCTGCTATTTGGAATTTCACCAAGTTAAGCCCAGTGGGACCCCTGGCCTGGCCACACAGGTCGGCACCCCACGGCCCCAGCCCGGGAGTGCTCTTCCCTGGGCATCAGTCTCTGTCCAGTCAGCCTGCTCTGCCGTGGCTCAGCTCAGGAGCGGGCCCCCCCTCCTCGCTTGATGGTGGGTGGCCCTCCTCTGCCTCAAGTGGGGTGGCCCCTGACCCCGGCTGCAGGCTCAGCCCCAGCCTTGCCTGCCGGTCCCCCAGTCCAGGGCTCAGCAGGGACTCCCCGGGATGGCTGGGCCACCCGCAGTGGCTGATCGGCAAAGCTCACGGCTTGCACAGGACTAGCAGCAGACACATCAATAACCTTTCCACACCTGAGCACCAAACGTCCTGCGGCCAAGGGGGCATTTCGACCTCCTTTAGCTGGCAAAATGGATCCCTGAGAAAACTGTTAATCAGGTACAGCGGCACTCAGTATCACAATCCTCACTACTAACAAATGAGAAGTCAGGGTTAAGCTGTCTTCTTTCAAACGTAACTCCACACAATAGAAGCCCAACATACCAGTTCAGTAAAGACTTTCCATCGTATTATGAAATAGAAGTACTATTAAAATAATAAAAGCTCAGTGGCAGTTAAGTCAAACTGTTAACCTTAGGAAAGTAATCCACAGGGACTTCCTCTTGGCATGCCCCTGAGATCACAGCAAGTATGAACATCCTGTCGTTGACCTTCAGAGATGAGTCTCCATGCGCCTGGAGGGGCCAAATGTTAACAAAGATCTGTTAGTAAACATGGGCTGTCTCTGCTCCCTTAAAACCTTAAAATGGGGGTAAAAACATATTGCAATATAAATCCCAAAGGTGGCCCAGCATGGCACAGTGGTTAACTTGTGAGAGCTCGGCGGGCCAGGCGGGGCCAGGCTCTCCCTAGGCCGTCACACCCAAGCTTCCTAACCAGCCTGAGGCAGGCACTACTTGCGATTTCCCCACTCAGGGGAGCAGGCCATGAGGCTCCTAACCCGTCTAGCACCAGTCAGGTCGTTCCCAGCAAGTCAGGGTGCAAATCCAGGGAATGTGATGGGGTCCAAGCTCTTCGCTACTCTCCTGTGCGGCTAGGCTGCTAAACTGAAATAGCCTAGCACTTCCTATGACTAATCCTCAAGGAATGAAGGGTGGAATTATTTTCTTTCATTTTTTAAAACATATTTTATCGAGCACACAAGGGTTTCCTGGGTGAAGCCAGCCAGCAAAAGGCAAAGCCAGACAAGCCAAAGGGCAATTCCATCTGGTGTGATTGCATGAGATTAGGGGAGCAAAGCCAGGCATGCGTTTTGTCTTGGAAGTTCCAGGAAGGCTTTCCAGGGTAAGGGATGGACTGCACTGTGACGCCACTGGGGAGCCACAGAGGTTTGCAAGCAGGGGTGTGAAGGGGCCAGAGGTGCTTACGGAAGGTCATTCTGGCTCAAGCGGGACAAAGGATCTTCGAAGCAAGTGCACACCCTGTAGTTTCTACAGGACCTCTCAGCTTAGACTTGGGCCAGATCGCTCACTCGGCCCAGAGAAACACTGAGGAAAGGAGTGTCTCCCCTTACGCTCACAAGTGCAAAATGCCCACAGGTTGTAAGAGCTGAAGATGCTGCTCTCAGAAAATAAGACGGGAATGCTACTTTATGAGCCCACCTCAGGAGAAAAATAGCTAAAGGACAGGCTGGAACAGCCTTGAAAAAAAATCTAGGGTTTTAGGATACCAGGCGAAGGCTGGACACCACCCAAAGGAGAGAAGGACAAAGGAGGGAAATCACAACAGAACTGTGAGTGGAAACCAGCGGCTGCCACCATCCCCCACACTAAAGACACTTCAGAATTCTCAGGCTTCTGGGCCTGTGGCTACACACAAAGGGTGCTCCAGGGATCTTGCCACCCTAGGAAAGGGGAGAGGGACACAGCCTAAGGCTGACTCAGCTTGACCCACAAATTTAGTCTGCTATGTCCCTCGAGCCCTTCCAGGCCAGGTGGGACTACACAGTGGTTTGGCCTGGGAGCCAGCAAAGAACTGGAGAAATCCTACCCTCTCAATCTCCCTCTCTTCTAGCTGGGACTGATTGTTGAGGATGCCCCAGGAAAGAGGAGAAAGAGGGACACAGCTAAGGCTGACCCAGCTTTTGACTCACAGATTCGGTCTGCTGTGTCCCAGGGGTCCTTCCAGGCCAGTGGGGCTGTGCCATTGTTTGCCTTGGGAGTGGACAAGGGGCTAAAGATATGCAACCCTCCCAATCTCCTCTACCAACAGGGACTGATTGTTGAGGACTCAGAGGGGAGTGGGACTATTTCCTAGCCAGGAAAAGGGAGAGGGCTGCCAGAGAAGGCTGGAGAAGTGTCTCAAAGTTTGAATTACAAGGCTCCTAGCCTCCATACAGGAAGCTCTAGCACATTGATCCGCTCTGTGTTGCAACAAATATACTCTGACCAGGCATTGAACTGAGCGCTGGCAAAGAGCGCCATCTGCTGGCAGACCAAGGAAGTGCACACAGAAAATAAAAAATAATTAGGACGGACTTTTTCCAGCCTCTACAGCCTCCCTCCCCAAGGCCTTAGGAAGCAAGTCTACAACAAATTACTGGTTCCAGTGCCCAGTTTTGAGCAACCAGCAGGACAATCCTAACAATCTAGGTTAAGCCAAGAATCAAAGAGCAGTGGTAACATAGCTTCCTGCCACTAAATCCTTACAAAAGAGAAAGAAATGGAGCATCTGAGTAAACTACATCCAAATCAGATGCCTAGACATCAGCAAAAGATTACAAACCATACTAAGAAAATAGAAGACATGGCCCAAGAAAAGGAATATATCAAGGCCCCAGAAGAGACGCAGAATTTGGAAGAACTAATCAGCAAGATGCATACAAATTTCCAAAATCAAATTAATGAGTTGAAAGACAATATGGTTAAAGAGATAAATGTCATCAAGAAGACATTGAGCAAGCGCAAAGAAGAATTTGAAACCCTGAACAGAAAAGTAACAGAGCTCATGGGAATGAGAGACACAATAGGTGAGATCAGAAACACATTAGAGGCATACAACAGCAGACTTGAAATGACAGAAGAAAGAATAAGTGATACCAAAGACAAAACAGCTAAAATTGAAGAGCAAAAAGAACAGAGAGAAAAGAATGGAAAAAATTACGCAGGGACTCAGAGTTGAATGACAACATGAAATGCAACAACATACGTGTCATGGGGGTTCCAGAAGGAGAAGAGAAGGAAAAGGGGGCAGAAAGAGTATTTGAGGAAATAATAGCTGAAAATTTCCCAACTCTCATGAAAGAAATGAACTTACATGTCCAAGAAGCACACCGTACCCCAATGAGAATAAACCCGAATAGACCTACTCCAAGACACGTATTATTCAGAATGACAAATTCAGAGATAAAGAGAAAATTCTCAAAGTAGCAAGGGAGAAGCAAACCATCACGTATAAGGGACACCCAGTAAGACTTAGTGCAGATGTCTTTTCAGAAACCATGGAGGCGAGAAGACAGTGGTATGATACAATTAGGATATTGAAAGATAAAAACTGCCAGCCAAGAACTCTTTATCCAGCAAAACTGTCCTTCAAATATGAGGGTGAGTATAAAATATTCACAAACAAACAGAAACTAAGAGAGTTTGCAAAAAAGAATACACCTTTGCAGGAAATATTAAACGAAGCCTTAGAACCTGAAAGAAAAAGACAGGAGAGACTTGGAGGAGAGTATAGAAGAATAGCAGAAAGGATAAGCAAAAGAGTAAAAAGACAGACAAAAATATGATATGAAATATGAAAACCAAAGAATAAAATAGTGGAAGTAAATAGTGCATTTACAGTACTAACACCGTATGTGAATGGATTAAACTCCCCAATCAAAAGATACAGGCTGACAGAATGGATGAGCCCACCTCGGTCATGCTGTGTGTCCCTTAAACCAGAGCTCTTCTGCAAGTTAGCTATTCTACACCTCTTAAGTAGAATTTCAAGCTTGTCTTTTAGATTTGCTAAACAATTCTTAAATGGAATAGCAAATTCACTAAAAAAACAGCAACCCTATAAAAACAAATCAGCTACTTCCATCAATCAGCTACTTCCATCCGCCAATCTATAGTTTCCATGTCAGTGACTCAGGAGCAAACATGAAAGCTTTCTCATCTCTGATTTAAATTTACTTCAAAATAATAGGGCCAATAAAAGTAAACCAGACTTCTTAGATAATATTCTGGGGTAGGTTGAATTATAAACCCCAACAAGGCGTAATCTTAATCTGCATTCCTGGGGGAGAGAACCCACTTGCAAATGGGGTCCTTTGAAGATGTGCTATCAGTTAAGGTGTGGACTCATTTGTGGATCGCATCTTCTAAGATCCTGTTGAACTGTAACCAAACTAAGCAAAAGTGGGCCTTAACCAGCATTACCAGTCCTTAAAAGAGAAGCCAGAAGTCAGAGAAAGCCACAGCAAGAGGCCTGAAGAGCTGGCACAAGGAGCAGGAGGCAGACATGCAAGGCAAGCAACCCCCAAGACCAAAGCAAACTGGCACCAAACTCCACAGATCTGGAGAGGAAGCACGGCCTTGGTGACACCTTGATTTTGGACTTCTGGCCTCTGAAACCGTGGATAATTGATTCCAGTTATTAAGCCAACCAGTGTGTGATATCTGTCATAGCAGCCCTGGCAAACTAAGACACCTTCTGTCCTCAAATATCTCCAAAACTCGTGGTTGAAATGAAATATAACTACATTTATTTAACTACCAATTGCAAGTCCATGAAAATTTTTAATCTTCTCTAACTTCATCTCTTTCTAAAGGGTATTAACGAAACAGTACTTTGAAGTTGTGACAAAAATCCAATATAATCACAATATTACAAGCCAAGCCTTGCATTTTTAAAGGGATGATATGTGATATTACTGTTTGTACAAGGAACTTTGATGTCATTGTTCTAATTATCAGAGTGAACTCTAATTATGCAGATCATCAAAGTTACTCAGACTCACAGGAGATAGCATCTTCAATTTTCCATTTGGTAATGACTTGTTAAGCGTGTAGAAAAGAATTATTAACCAACTTTTTTGGAAAGGACTTTTACATTTCTTGTAGAGTTCAGTTATTCCTTAAACTTTCATGTTTTCTGATGATTTTGATACAATCTGATTCAGAAGCATCTGAGCCAAATTATTCACTTGACAGCCTTTCCCTAATTCTAATAATATTCTAGGGAGGTTTCTTCACTGCTTCCCTGCTAATAAGTTTCTCACCATTTTATTCTTCAGATGAACCCTAAGGAATACAGACAGATCAAAGGAAAAGAAAAGTGGAATTTTACCAGATGACACCTCAGATGTGAAGATGGGGTCCAAGTTTGCAGCCTCATCTGTGTGACTCACGGGCTGGTATGCATCATGGAACAATAGAAAAATGATTCATTAATTCTTTCCAAAGAACAAGGTCACAACCTTGGCTCTGCTGCCTCAAGGCAGCAGCAGTGAGACCTTCGGCAATTGTCTTTCCTTCTAGTGCCCTCCTTTTGCTCAGTTGTAAAACAAAATGGTTCAAATGGATGTGCTGTAACCTCACCTAAGATTCCATGTAAGCCCTCAGCTAGGAGCAGATCCAGAGATACCAATGGGACCTAGTGTGCAATTAATGTAATCAAAACCCTTTTTGTGAGAACCATCTGCTTGCTTTCCCAGAAGCCCTGAGGCCAGTGATCAGCAGGCGGGTGGCCCTCTAATTTGACAGTCCAGACCTAAGGGAAGTGAGATGGGCCTACGCAACTTTCTTTTCCTCTGGGAATCCCAACACCTCTGGTAGGGCGCAGCGAGCTACAAGATGACCCAGCAGCTACTGCCTGCAGAGAGGATGGTTCCATCGTGTTCAATCTTTGGCTCACTAAGTGATTCCATCTTCAGTTTTCTCAAGAGGAACTCAAGTAGGCTAAATAATCGGCACAGAACAAGCCTCTTGAAAGGTTCTGGGAAATGAGCCAGCCTTCCTTCATCTTTGTTATCTTTACACTTTTTGTTAAAAAATGCATCCTTCTTCCTACCTCTGCCACTATAAAGATGTAAATCCAAACAGATGTTCTATTTAAGCCCCTGGAGACCAACGAAGGCTCCCCGGGGCCCAAAGACACAACAAAGACACAACCTCCCTCTGAACCACTGACGCTCTCTTCCCACTCCATCATGCTGCAGCCTCAGGATGGAGGAATGCCGTGAAAGGCTTTACAGAATCACCATATACTGGAGGCATCTCTGTCACGATTTCAACTGATTTCTTTTTTATAAAGCTCCCATTTTTGGAAATAAAACACCCATAAAACCCTATTCTCTGGTAGAATGCTAACACCTTCTCCCTAGGTAACTGCAGCACTGCTTGCCAGCACAGGGCTGCAAAGCCAGGGTGGGCAGGGCCACCTAACCAAGCCCTCACCCTCCCCGTCTCCCCCCCAGGCCTCCAAATGGACTGTCAACACCACTCAGCAATCACAGCACTTACTTTCCCTAGAGAAATTAGAGCAGAGTTTGATGGCAATTTTTGTGGCAAATTTAATAGAAGAATATAACAATCACTCTTAATTCAGAAAAACAAAAGGTTGCAGGCACAGAAAATCCTTACAGGCTTACTGCTATGCAGAACAAATGACTTTCATGGTATCCCCGAGTTGGCAGTTTATTTTAAAAAACATCACCCCATTTATAACATTTTCCTCCTTGCCCATCATTTCCTTAACAGAAAAAGTTACAAAATTGGGGAGGGGAATATATCTTTGCAGACTGACTCGCTTGTAGAGGAGCCATGAATGCTAACGATGACTCAAAAGCCCCGAGTTCTACTCCTGAGTCAGGCAAAGAGTAAATGTCAATATAAGAACCCATTTTGTTTACAGCAATATCATAGTACAACATTGAATCATTACAGTGCAGTGGTTACAATCCTCTATAGAATATTCTTAGCCCAGACACTAGACAAACTAAAATCACCCAACTGCTCACAGACCTGAAGAATTAGTGCAAGCAGTTGCCGCCTTAATGAGAAAACCCAAAGCTGGTGAGGCTTTTCTGGCAGTGAGTCTGACACCAGCAGCTTCCTCTCCTGACAGCAGGACGCGCTGCCTGGCGAGGACCCTGCCACCCTCACTTTGAGTCTTGGTCTTTCTCTTCATCTAAAAGGACGGACCGGACCCCCAGCTTTTTCAGTTCTTCCACCAGGTCCCCGTTCTGGTGCATCTGCAGAAGGATGTCACAGCCGCCCACAAACTCGCCGTTGAGGTACACCTGCGGGATGGTGGGCCAGTTGGAATAGTCTTTAATGCCTGTGGGCGAAGAACATTGAAATGTCACTTAAATGGTCAAAGCTGAACCTCGCCCAGCAAAATGGTTTCTGCCCACTCCTAGCAGAACACCCACAGTCTCGCCCGTGATTCCCCCACTCTCGGGAAGCGACAGGTTTGCCACAAAGATTAGAGTCAATCGGATCAGAGTGTAAGCCCAAACCCTCCCAGTCACGACCCTGCCTGCAGTGCCAGCCAAGCCACCTGGCGGCTCACGCTCATCTCCCTGGACCGCCGCTGAGAACCAGGCAGGCACTCAGGAAGACGCTCGTGCGTGGCAGAGACCCTGGCTGGCTCGCGGAGTTTTCAGCGACATAAAACCTGAGAAATGCCACTTCGTTCACAAATGGAAGACTTAACAGGGCTCCACCACAGCAGCTCACTGGCACAGAACACAGTGCCCTCCCGTGCGCTCTCCACGCCCACCTGGGGCGGGGAGTGCCACCAGTCAGATGCTCCAGGTGTCAAGGCACTGAGTCTTTCTCTCTACATCATTACTTTCACCCAGAGAAAAGCCTGTCCTGTGGCTACAGAGGCAGCCTCATTCTGGTCAGCCACCCGACGGGCTCTCCGTGGGCGGGTGAATGGGCTCACCCAGACCACGCGCCCCGGGCAGGCGCAGGGCCACAGGCCAGTGAGGCCTGCTCCCTGCGCTCCAGAGCTCACAGCCGACAAGAGGCCAGCCAGCACGCCGGTGCTCGGTCCCAGGCGCAGATGGCTCTGCGACACAGAAGTCAGGAGGCCCGTTCGTGAGACTGCAGATGTGAGAGCATTCTGTTCAGTTCTCCTGGCCCACAGGGAGGGCGGTTATAACAAAAGAATAGGGAAGAGATGAGGTTTCAATCTTGAAGATGTAAGATTACTCTTTTCCAACATCCCTGCTCACCACTCGACCTCCCTTTCTACTTGTATGTTGAGATGAAATATACTCTTTTAAACACATCCAGCCAGTAAAGAGTCTTCGTTGGTTATGGTAACAATGGAGGCTGGTCAAAGGCCTGGGATATGACGATTAATGACTGCAGATATTGTTAATGGTCCAAGTGAACATACAACAAAAGAGAAAAGTCAACAGAATCTTCTGGCAAAATACGTTAGGCAAATAAAAAAAATGTCAAGTGGTGAATTTTATGTAAATTAACAATACAAAAACTTGTTCTTGATACCTTATCATTTATTATCAAACGGTTAGAATCAAACACTTATTTTCCAAATAAAATTATCAATCATGAATAACAGTCCCAAGATACAACTTATTTTTCACTTCAAAAAGTTACTGCCTTCTAAAAATTCACGACTCGGCTGGAAATGACAGCACCAGAGAAGGCCTGGCAGTGCAGTGCTTTATCTTTCTTCTCCAGACCTTCACACAGCAAAAGAAATGGCCCCAAAGCACTTCTAAGCCACTCCAAGCCACTCCGGCCGCCTATAAGGAAAACTATCAGCTAGCGGTGTGGCGGAGGTAGCCATGTGGCTCAATTCCATTAATCCTGAGAGTGACTTTATAACACCAAATATATCTAGGTATATGAGAATACCCGGATGAACTCAAATTTTTCATCATCTGATGTTTGGCACTGCATAAACAATTACTTAGCATGTGTTTGTGTTTGAACTCTAGCCCTAAACACAATCTGAATGTATTTTACAATATCGCTAGTTACAAATCTTTTATGAAGACTGAGGACAGGGAGTGGGAACTACACATGAGCTGCTTTTAATTCTTCTAAACTATCGTAAATACCTTTTACATGAATGGACCACTTATGAGCACGATATTATATCAATCTTTATTTTCAATAGAAAATATGTTAAACTTTCTATGGCCAAAAAAACAAACAAACAAACAGACGTTTACCTATTTCTTTTGGTAGGGCCTACAATTTTTGAAACACACCAAAAATGAAAATAAATTTGACACCTGATAGCCACCCAAAACCACATTTCTAATGTACCCTAAAAAGCACACGATTTTTAAGTAAAACCTTTGCTGTGTTAAGTGAAGCGCTTCCCTCACCCATTTTTCGTTTTTACACTCAGACATGTGGCTTGTCTCTCAATCCTTAAGCATCCGCGTTGTCACAGCCACACGCCCTGACCACCAGGTAAGAGCACTCGCCACCAGAGCCAAGTCCTACCTGACAGGAATGAAGTCACCACCCAGACAAGTGGGCTTCGAGACCACGTGGGATCCCGGGACCCCCAGCAGGCAGCCATGCGTGAGCGGGATGACCTGTTCTACACCTCTGGGCCCGTGTCTGCCCTGCCTAATAACCGACAGGCCAAGCACTCAGAAGAACTCCATCTCTAAGCCGAACATGGCATTTTCTCGACTGGACTCAAGGTACCTGGTAGTTTACCAAAATTAAACTTAGCTGCTCTTTTACTTTTCAGATTAACAAGTGTTGCAGACAGCTGATGCCAAGGCAAAGAATCAAAAGTGTCCTTCTCAAGAAGTACGCTGTTAACATTTTTTTAAAGCCTGATTACAAGTTTAGATACTCAAAGAAATATCCAATATAGTGAAGTGAGAAACTTCCAATAATAAAAGATCAGTGTGCGTAAGCTAAAAAGTAAAATGAACCCTACTGACCCACAATTAATTGCTTAAACATAGCTATACACACTTCAGCTTTCAAAAATTGCACAACTCATTGATAATTCTTACAAATACCACTTGAAGTAACTCAGAATGGGAGCAATTCTTGAAAATTATAAAATTACACCCAAAATGGACTTTAATGATAAACATACTTTGTAAAAGAAAGGCAATGATTTGATTTGGGAAAGAACATGTTGACGGTAGTTCTATAACAATGAAACACTAGGAATTGGGAGTTAGGAGGCTGACTTACAGAATCAGTTTTATATACCTCTACTGCTCCCCACATACCCAAGTCAATATCAAAATTAAGATTAACTTCCAGAGTATGAAGCCAGAAAGAAGAGGGGAGGAAATGTACCAAAAAAGTCCCTTCCGAAAGGTACTGCCAGCTTTTCAAAATTCATTACATTTTAGAATACAGGCCTTCACTCCTGGTTTGCACAATACATCATCAGAGCACTGGATCACAGCTTTCTTTTCTCTGGGTAGGTTTTCTCTCCAGGAGCTTCGAAGCCTCATGAGAATCCCGACTTTGCCACTGACTAGACTCTGTGAACAGGCAGGTCAGAGTCCCTCCTGGAGTCACAGTTTCTTCACCTTCCCTAATTCAGAGGATGACGTTAGCACCACATGAGCTCACGTGAGCTGAAAGAATGGAAAACAGTGGTCCCCTCCACAAAGGCGAAAAGTGCACCGTGGTCGAGCGGACGAGTATCAGCAGACCGCGGCTGGCAGCTGCTACCTGTAGTTTCATTCTCTTAGCCTCAGTCTCCTCATCTGTAAAATGGGAATAACACCCTATGCCTCACACACTTACTATGAAGAATAAATGAGATACAGTTGGTGGAATGAAGAAGGCTCCTAGCACAGTACCAGGTGCAATGTGGACATGCTCCCCATGTCACTGTCAGCTACCCTACCTCCCCTTCACAGGAGGAGCAGAAAGGCAGGGGAAGGACACAGGGAAAACACCAGTTGAGGATGCCAGGCAGTAATGACAAATACCATTTACTGAGCTAAGTGTTACTGAGTTTCCTACTCGTCAAGTGTTTTACATAAATAATCTCAGAATCTTTAAAAAAATCTTGCAAGGTAGATATAATTATCCCTATTTTACAGATGAACTTAAGGCTCAGAGAGGTTAAGCAACTCATCCCCAGTCACAGCCTTAGCATATGGTGGAGCCAAACCTAGGTTTCAGGGCACCCAAAGCCCCAGCTCTTAACTACCCGTTGCCTAAGTCTGTCTCTAGAGGTAGCCTCTGGCTTGCGACTGGCATCTGTCAGTCCTGTCCACGTGTACATGTCTCTGCAATATGTGGATGGCACTGTTTCACATCTGTACCGTTTATACACGCAACGGCATTATGCCCTAATTACCTTCTTGCACTTTGCTTTCTTCACTGAACATTGTATTTTTGAGGTTTAGTCATGTTGATACATCTAGATCTAGTTCATTTTAACTGTATTTTTCCATCACACGACTAGTTTGCTGACCCAGTCCACTACTAAGAGACACAGATCCTTCTTGCCAATTTTTCATTATCAGCACTGCTGCAATAAACCTCCGTACCTAAGTCTAACACACATGTGCAGAGGTCTCTCAAGATCATATGGGTGGCAAACCGCTGCCAGATCCAGCTCACTTCCTGTTTTGTAAATAAAGTTTTATTGGAACTCCGCCACGCTCATTCGTTTATGTATTGTCTGTCTACAACTGCTCTCCTGCTGCAAGAGCAGAGTTGAGTAGTTGTGACGGACACCATATGGCCCACAAAACCTACCGGATTAACTCTCTGGCCCTTTACAGAGAAAGTTTGCCAACCCCCATTCTAGACACCCTGGGGGTGAAGCAGCTAGGGGTGCTTAGGGGGTGGGTCTAGGCTAGGTCCACCCTCAGCTCCACTGGGTACTGGCAGTTACTCCTCCAAAGGGGTGGTGCCGCTTTATACTCCCACCTGCTGCACGCAACATACCCACCACACAGGCACAGGCACACAACTTATCCGATTTCTAATGTTGGCCAACATGATGGCCTTTTACTATTCTTTTAAATTCCCTGGACTGGGGAGGTTGAGCGTATTTTCAAATGCTTAACAAATATTCAACAACAGGATAACGCTTAAAGCTATTTGTCCAACAAATGTGTGAGTCCCTCTTCTGACAGACACTGTTCACAACACAGGGCACACAACAGGCAGAAATCTCAGAGTGCTGGTAAGGTTTTGAAGAACTGGAAGAGTTTAGGATTCCATGACTGGAACATTCCCTGAAAGCTTGCTTTGCACAAGCAATATGCACAGCCCCAGGAGTAGCAGAAGACATGCTCCCTGCTCTTGGGAGGGCCAAACGCTGTGCATGGACAATTTTGCTTTAAAAAAACAAAAAAACAAAAACAACTGTGAGGAACTAGATGCAACTCTTAATAATGGTTTACAAGGAATACAGAGGATTTTCACTTTCTTTATACTTTTTAGTGTTTTCCAAGTTTCCTCAATGAGCACATATTACTTTTATAACTGAAAATAAAAGACATGCTTAGTTAAGACCAGGATTAGGACATGGTGACTTCTGTCTATGGTGCCCGAGCCCTCTGGTGGCCCTTTCTTCAGTGTGTACTCCAGATTAAAAGGAGAAGGGAGAGAAGACTAGAAGGCTAGACCGCAGGACTGCCTCCCAGTCCACTCTGTTCCTGGGACCACAGGGTTAGACTTCTCTGCATGGCCCTCCCTGGGCCCAGCTGCCAGAACGAGAAGCCAGCATCTGAGGGTCTCCCTCAGGCTTGGCCCTTATGTAAGGCACAGCATTCTCTGGCACAAGAAACTAGGAAAGGCCACTTTTGCTGGAGCTCCTCTCATCTGTTACTAGAAGAGACCTTGTGGCTGGGAAAGGTGAACACGCACAGCTCTGGCTGGCAAAAGAAGCCTCACACATCAGCCTGTCAATCCAAAGGGGTAGAAGCAAAGAGATGAAGAGACTTGAGCTGGCTTTAAAATCTTACCCTGGCTAAACTAAACCCCACTGTGGGAACATGCTCACACCACCCTGCTCCAGTCTCAGTGCTCATACTTACACCCACTTTTACTTTTCTGAGTAACAACAGAGGTGTATGTTCAATATACTGAGAGCACATCTATTAACCAAAATAACAATCTGATGAAACTCGAAGGTGGAGAAATTTAAGAGTTCAATCCCTGTTGCTCCTGTCTGAATACCTGAGAACATGAGATCAGAAGCCAGACACAGAAGGTGGAAGACAGAATCATAAATGCTGTCATGAAACATTCTTATTTCTACTTCTACTTTCAGCTTATTGGCCATATTTCAGTATATTCCGTCTCTGGTTAGTAAAAACACAAGAAAGCAAGTTCACAAACCAAAGACCCTCAAAGCTTCATACTAAGCAAAACGGACCCTGGTGGCAGTCTGCAGGGCCCCGAGGCTGCGTCTAGGTGAGAGATTACAGAGCCACTTTTCCTCTCATCTTTTAGCAGAGACACTGACGCCGGGTAATCCCCCAGCTGTGATAAAACCCAGAGCCTAGCAGCTGCTGGCATTCTAACTTGATGGGGCCAGGAGCATAATACACAGTAATATTATCTACCTGGTAATGTTACCTGCCTTCTCCACCCTCAGCTTAGCACGCCTTCTGGGTTCCACCCACCCAAACTAAACAGGATCACAAATGTAGGATTGATTTACCCTTGTGTCACCAAGAGTTTTGTAAGGATTGGATACCATGAGAAAAAATACTTTGAGAACCATAAATGCCAGTGATAAAAA
>JAQZBX010078262.1:0-14151 GCA_029593785.1 Cabassous unicinctus
AACAATACCAATGCCTCAAGTCAGGGTAAAAGATAAAACTAAAATATTGGAAGATAATATAAAATTTTGTGGGGGTGGGAATCAACACTAGAGTAATAAGGCTGTTGTATTGTTCAGGAATACAGGAATGAAGTAGAATGACTTTTGACTTTAAACTTAGTTGAATGTTAAAAAGGCACTCAAAACAATTCAAAATGAATATTTCACATCCCTGTTCTTAAAAAGTCAAGAAGACACTCCATTCCTGAGGATTTTTTTCGCTGGCCGCTTCATCCTCCTAGGAGCACTAACCATGTAACCATGTATTTTTCACTGCATAGGCTATTTCTTAACCTTCCTCTATCTTTGCTTTCTTTCTCTCTCTGTCTCTTTCAGGGGCCAAAAGAAATCTTCTATATTTTCTCATGCAGAATAATTTAGCTGTTTCTTTTTTGCCTTCACTCTTTGTCATATATACCCTTAGCAACCCATTTTCTACCCTAAGCAACTTGTCTTAAGCAAAGACTCACTAAGAAAATTTTGGTAGAAGCTGTTAATATAATTTTCCCCTTGCTATAGAAAAGGGGAGGCTGGGGCAGTTCTTAAAATACCCAGGGAATAATAATTTAATTGCAATTTCACTCTCACTTTCTGAAGCAATTACTGGGGACTGCTTAGCTTCAAGTATTCTGTTGGGATTACTTTTGAGGTATCTTTATCATTACTGCCTTGTTCTCTACAAATTAAACTTCATTTCTTAGATATGTATACTATTTTATATTTGATTCAGTTACAGTCATTCTCCTTTTACGGATTAACCCCTCAAGATGCCAAGCCAGAATAATCATCCCTAAGATGTTTCTGCGATCATTTGGCTCTAAACTAAGGGAATTTCTACTGAAGCATTAGCGGGTGAGAAGGATTCCACACCAGCCACCAACAAATTTCATGTTCAAGGCTCTCTGAGAGGCTGAAAAATAACTGGCAGGGACAATGAAAAGAGATACTAGATATAAATGCAATGATAAGGATGTTTTCATTAGTTTTACATCAGTCCCATACAATTTATTTAGGAGTATTCAGATTCACATAGTGAAATTCTGTGCTTAATAATTTTGTTTAATTACATAGCCAGACTTTAAAAAGAGCTTTTTTTTCTTTTTAACCACTTAGGATCTGCTACCACCTTTTTTAATATTTTTTATTAGAATAGTTGTAGATTTACAGAAAAAATCATGCTGAAAGTACAGAGTTCTAATATACTTTCCTCCCACAAACACACTCAACAGTTTTCCTTATTATTAACACTTTGCATTAGTGTAGTTGCTTTGTTACAATTGACGAAACAATGCTATTATAATTAAATTATTAACTATAGTCCATAGTTTACATTAGGGTTCACTCTTTGTGTTGCACAGTTCTATGTCTGTTTGTTTTTTAATTTTTATTCTGGTAACATATATACAACCTAAATTTTTCCATTTTAATCACTTTCAAGTATGCAAATCAGTGGTGTTAGTTACATTCACAACATTCTGCCATCTTTCAAAAGGTGATGCCTTCATATTTGACTCCTTGAGTCCAAATACAGTTAATTGATAGGAAGATTGGCTCACTTGTCTACCTAATTATGCTCTTACAAAATACAAAACTTTAAGCAGCCATGCATAACCATTACTGTAGATAATACTAAAGATCATATTATTAGAAAAATAAAGTAAACAACTATAATATGGTACAAACATATGTATACATGATTTATTTTTTATTTTTGCATATATATGATTTAAATGTACATATATGACCCAAAACTTTATGAGTATTCATTTAATTATATTATAAAATATGTTTTCCTACATGCCATGTACTATTAACTACTATATCTCATAACACAATTGTATATTCCCCTCAACAAAATATAATGGTATCATTTGAAAATAAAAATAATTTTCTTTAGAGTTGTCTTTGATTTAAAGATTTATCTTCCTTGGAAGATTTTAGCTAAAGCCTAGTATAGTATCCCTTATATGCAGGAAAAAGCTAATAAGTGCTTACTAAAATAAGTTCTATTATTTGAATGTATAATGGAAATAAACATACATGGTACTTGGCACAGCCCACTTGGGTCCTTGATCTGTGGAATAAACCTCATTATAATACCAAAGTCCTAGTGGAAGCCTCTTCCCTCTGTCTTCCTCTCCCAAGCCAAAAAAGTAATATAAAACAATGTTATTCTAGGGGAATGACAGAAATTAGTGCCACTCATTTAGATCTAAAGAAGTCAGATGTAGTGATGCTCATTGTTGAGGACTGAATCATGTCCCACATAAAGACATGTTCAAGTCGTAACCCCCTTACTATGTGGACTTAGGCATCTAACGAACCAAAGCCCATATTAAGAAAAAAGTCCATTAACAACCCCTGCTTAAAAGTGTCTAATTGGTTTATGTGATGAAGATCCATAATATGATCCATTTCAAAATTTTAGATGTCTGTAAAGGTTTTGTTCACATACTGTAAAAAAGATTTTTGTAAACCTATTATACTTTCACATATATTTTAAGATTACATCAAAGTCTTTAAAATTACAAGTTAAAATAGCTCCAAAGGAGCAAGTGCTTTAACTATATTTTCATCAAATTCTTGGGACTTCAGATTTAATTCATTCCATTTGTGGAAAATGTCTCCCATATATATTAGTTGACAAAACCAGTTCTCCTTATCAAAGCAAGAAGACAGATCAGGAAAAAAAAGCCGACTTCATTTGTTAATGCAAAGAAATGTGTTGTAATACTTATCTCTGATGGTCTTACTACTTATGAATTCTAATTCTAAGATAGACAGAGATACTGTCAATCTGATAAAGGAATGGGGCCTTGGAACTATTTTGTTACCTAGATATTAAATAAGGCATCATTGCCTTCAATATTTCTTACTGAAGGACTGATAAGTTTAAGCTCATTTTTCAGGTATGATTTATTATTAAAATGTCCTTTTCTGTTGACCTGGAGATTTTTACACCCTGGGGAGTTGAATTGTAAAATAAAAGCAGTACACATAGACTCATACTGAAGTATATCATAGAATATAGGGTGGTTATAAGTTTGACATGGCCCGAGTTTATATAAATTTAAGTCTTCTCTTTTAGGAACAGTAATTTATAATTATAAATATTAAGTTATGTATAAAAGTGGGCATTGATTTAAAATGAAAAGAGACATCACAAAAAATAATACTTTTAAACTGTACACCAGAAATCATAAAATCCAGAAAAAAAACAGCATGTTAATTATAATACTTAACTGCCTGACACCATACACTAATATACAAATTAACTCAAAGTGGATTAAAGGTGTAAATTTAAAACCCAGAGCTATAAAACTTCTACAAGAAAGCATAGAAGAAGGGTGTGCAAACTTGGAGTATGCAAGAAAAGAAATGCAACAAAAAATAAATCACAAAAAAACTTAATAAATTGGACTTCATGGACTTTTTTGTTCTTCAAACGACATGGCTAAGAAAATAATCAAGCCATAGACTGGGAGAAAATCATTGCAATTCATAGATCAGACAAAAACTAGCATGAAGAATATATAAAAAGCTATTACTACATTATTAGAAGAAAAACAACCCAATTTTAAAATGTGACAAATATTTGAGCAGGCATTTTACAAAATAAGATATATGAACAGTCAATAAACCTGTGAAAAAATGCTTCATATCATTATTAGGAAAATGCAAATCTAAACCACAATGAGATTCTAATACATACCAAATAGATTGGCTAACATTTAAAAAGGACTGGGCAGACTAAGTGTTGGTGAGGATGTGGAGCATATGTAATTCACATACACTTCTGGTGGGAATGTATAATGGAACAACCATTTGAAAAGTTTTGCAGTTTCTTAAGCAGTTAAACATAAACTCAACATATAATCCAGCCATTCCACTCTTAAGTATTTACCCAATAGAAATAAAATCATATGTCTACACAAAGACAAAAATATACATAAATATAGATATGAATGTTCACAGTAGCTTTATTTATAATAGCCAAAAATTGGAAACAACTCAAATGACCATCAATGGGTGAATGGATAAACAAAGTGTGGTATAGCCATACAATGGAATATTACTCCACAATAAAAACGAACCAACTATTGATTTGTGCAATAATATGCATGTCTCAAAATATTGTGCTTGGTGAACAATTTTCCTGGAAAAATAGAGTATGTACTGTATGAATCCATTTATATAAAATTCTAGATAGTAGTAGCCTATTTATAGCATTAGAAAGCACCTTACTGGTTGCCTGGAGATAGTGTTACAGAGAACAATAGATTGCAAAGGACCATAACTGTTGAGGTTCTGGAATATTTATCTTGATTGTGCTGATGGTTGTATAGGTGTATACTATTTTAAAACTGATAAAATTTACACTTTATTTGGGCAGTTTATTGTACTCCAATTATTATTAAATAAAATTTATAAATAAAAGATGAGAACAGCACAGACATTACAAATTTTTAAAAAAAGACCATAATGTTTTTATTTCTTAGCTGTTTGGCACATTTTACTTTTTTCCCACATTTTTGCCTGATGCTCTTTGATGTTCTTTTTATATGACAACAATTTTGTACTATTGCTTTTTTAGAGAGAATGGAAAGGTAATGGTGTTTTCTCTAGGATGGTTAATCTAAACAATTTTATTGATAGTTTAAAACTTTCTTTAAGCCTCACATTTCATTACTGATAATCCCAAATGTTTCAATTACTGGCAGTGTTAGGGAAAATTATCACAAGTTTCTTTCATATATTACTTCATTAAGATCTACTTACTATTTTCAGTAATGCTATACAGGTTTGTGCTCAAAAAAGCAGGAATTCTGACAAATTCTATTTTGCATGATCCTTGTCAACAAGAACCAAAAATGTGGGTAACTCTAATTGCATGTACTGCATTAAAAGTGTGTTCCTGACAAGAGGGAATTTTGGATTTGACTGAGCATTGATGAGGAACACTGGGTTGATACTCCCCTTACAGTTTTATACATCTAAAGACTGCAAAACTTCTCCATGGACAAGCTTCTGGGTCCATACGTGTAAATCCTTTTCTCTCCTCCAGTAACCACATGCCTTTTTTCCAGACACTGTAGGATACATCCATATTATAGAATGACCTCTGGCCCACACTTCCCTCTCATGATGACCATGAACTTGGCCCAGTGTGTGGTACGAGAATTCCTGGCAACAATCTATGGAAACTACAACGCCGTGACTGTCACTAGCTTTACTATACAAGGAACTGACTGCAAATCATGGAAATCAGTCATAACAATTTGTGGTTAAAAGATCTCACTTTTGCAAAATTTATACATATCATATTGTATATGTATATATATTATTTACATATATATGTTTATTTGCATCATACACACATGCATTCGGATATACATACAGCCTGTGAACAGGTTGGTACACTCCACCCAGGACCTTGTAAGGAGACTGTGCAAGTGAATAGCTCTGAGCTTAAGCTTCATTAATTCTAAGTTAAACATGAGGAAATGGAGGAGCTGAAAAAGGATTATCTTAAAGCTATCCGTTCTCACATACCTTCTGGAAAATTTGTATATACATTGAAAGGTACATGTACTCCAGTCTGAAGACAGCTGATTTAGAGTCCTGTTGGATGTAAGCTGGGTCAAGCCTGAGCTACAAAAGGGGAGGGAAAAGGTTTGACTTATTTTTTGAGCATTTTATAACTGAGATGCTTAAAGACTTAATTCAAGGAGTCTTTATGAAGGACGCTCTAGAATGCCCCTCTTCCATGTTCAAAGGTGTGTGCGCACACACACACAGTGACTGGAGAAGTTAGAGCTTCACTTAAGACTAAGCTTTAATCAATCAGATTCTTATTTTTAAGCAAAAGAAACTTACTTTTGTTGATTAAAGATGGAAAGGGATTTATTAAAAGACTTGCCAGGAAGGTAGTTGAACCTGGCTTGGAGAATAGAGAGGAAAAAGGGAAAAACGTAGAAGCCAAGACCAAAGTCAAAATCATGCCACAAAACCAGTGTGGTATTCACAATGCTGCTGCCTAACCCTGGACTCAGCTTGCAAATGTACCATATGCTGATACTTGCCACTGGAAACTGCTTGTTATTATTGCTGATTCTACTGTTACCTATATCAAAATGTATTCCCCATGGTGGATTCTCCTGTTTGGTTATTATTCCCCAGTTTCAAGTTCAGAGATAATATATTCTAGGTCAAGTGCTCATGCCTTTGATGCAAGGGATATGAATAAGAGAGCATTTGGCATTTTCAACATCTGTGACCAAAGGCAGGCTTTGTCAAGACTCATATGTGAGGAATTCCCCAAATGTAAGAATGTGGTACAGATTCTGGGCCATAAAAAAGATGATTAATGTCCACCACGAAGACACATTACAAAGAACACACTAGCTCTGGAACTTCTGACTAATGGAGATCTGAACATTTTAACATCTTTCACTTCTTTTTATTATTATTCAGCAAAAAAGATGAATATAAGATAAATGTTATTCTTACTTGTAATTTTAGTTAAGGCCTGCAGCTATTTTCTGTATTCTATTGTTGGCTGGATATAAAAGCCAAGGCCTAACTATATATTATTTAGGGAGTTTCACTTTAAATATATAGTCACAGATAGGCTGAAATTTAAAAAGATGAAAATATTTATCCCATGCAAATTTTGTCATCAGGAAGATTATCATCATCATCATCATCATCATAAGAAAATGTTACTAACTTCACAAAATTACATTCAAGATAACATGCATTACCAGAAATAATAAGGGACATTTCATAATGTTAAACAGTATAATAAATCAGGAAGACATTAAAGTAATAAGTGTGTGCATGCATATAGTAACAGAGTCTCAATACATGAAGCAAAAACAGACATAATTAAAAAGAAATTCATAAATCCATAAGAATAGATGGGTATTTTCACACCTCTATCTAAGTACATAATTGATAAAACAATTGCACAAAATTCATGAGGATATAAAAGATATGAACACTATCAATCACCTTGACCTAATTGACATCCAAAGACAGTAATATCCCAAAACTGCAGACTGTACATTCTTTTCATTTGTACTTGAAACATTCATCAAGATAGATTGTATGCAGACCATAAATCAAGTCTCAAAAAATTCCAAAATACTGAAATACTATGTTGTGTTGTCTCTGATCATAAAATAAAGTACAAAAGCCCCCTTTTTTGGAAAAAATAAATATTCTTTGGGAAGAGAAATAAAAAAAAGTTAAAAGGAAATATTTTGAACTGATTGATAATCTAATATATCAAAATTTGTGGGATGCAAGTATAGCAGCACTTAGATATCTACAACTTTAAACCGTTATGTTAGAAAGGAAGTTTTAAAATCAGTGATCTAAGCTTCTACTAAAAAAATGTAGGAAAAGATCAGAAAATTAAACCCAAAGTAAATAAAAAACAGAAATTAATAAAGAGCAGAAATCAATAAAATAGTAAGGAAACACTAGAGAAAAATTTCAAAACATGTTTCTTTTGAAAGATTAATAACATTAATAAACCATTGGAAGGACTCACGAAGACAGAAAGTAAGCAAATTGACAATATCATCAGGGAAAGAGGGGGTATCATTAAATAACTGACAGACATTAAAATGGCAAGAAGGGAAAATTATGAACAATTTGATGCAAATATATTGAACACTTTGGAAGAAATGGACAAATTCCTTAATATTCAAATTACCAAAAAGTTGATGAAATAGAGAAACCTGAATAGCTCTCTCTCTATATTTAATGAATTAAAATTCATTATCCAAAACATCCACACATAGACAATTCCAAAATTTTCACTAATGTATTCTATCAAAGCTTTAAGGAAGAAATAATAATGCTACCCAACCTCACTCAGAAAATAGAGAAGCAGGGAATACTTCCTTTCTCACTGTACAGTACTTGCTAAACCTGACACCAAAATCTGACAAAGGCATTACAAGAAAAGAAAACTTCATATCAATATCCCTCATTAATATAGACAGAAAATGAATCAACAAATTACCAAATTGATGCTATTTATATATAAAAAGGATAATTCCTTATGACAAGTAGGTTTTATCCCAGAAATCTAAAAGTAGTTTTGGTTTTGCATTTAAAATTGATCAGTATAATTATATTAACAAAATAAAGGAGAAATAACTTATAATAATATCAATAGCTACAGATACAGTATTTCACAAAATTCAGCATCCATTTATTATAAAATTTCTTAGAGAAATTGCAAGAGAACTACCTTAATCTAGAAACACTCGAGTTACCATCATCCTTGAATCCTTAATGGTGAAATATTAAATGATAACTCCCTAAGATCAGAAGCAAGACAAAAATATCCACTCAACAAAAAGCAAGGGAGTCTCTATTAACAAATAAAATAATTGTTACTAATAAGGAACAAAAGCCCTACTTGAAACAATAAATGGATATAGCAAGATAACTTCAAATATAAAACTGATTTCATTT
Organism: Cabassous unicinctus; assembly: GCA_029593785.1. Lineage (NCBI taxonomy): Eukaryota > Metazoa > Chordata > Mammalia > Cingulata > Chlamyphoridae > Cabassous > Cabassous unicinctus. Next base: position 8,533 of record JAQZBX010078262.1, read on the forward strand.
TCATATAACTGCAGTATACAACTGGAAAATTAAAATATTAATTTGGATTTCTGTTCAACCAGGATGATGGTGTAAGACACTCCAGGCTTCTGTTCCCCCACAGAATCTTTGAACAACTAGCAAAAGCTGGTAGAGAATTATTCCTCAAAACTCTGGGGGGAAAGTTAAGGGTGTGTAGTAACTGGATGAGTACAGAATCAAGAAAACACAACTTAGAACCAGTAGGAAAAGCTCATGGATCCCTTGCTGACCCTTTCTCCCACAGTGGTAGAAGCTGTGGTAAGGAGCTGTTCAACTATTTAATCATGTGTCCCTGACCCTGCTCCCCTCTGGATACCCCTATGTACAAATTGTGGTGCCTATATGTTGGTGCCAGTCTATTGGGTGGCAGCTTGAAGTCCTGAACCAGGACATCATCTCTGGCTCACACTTCCACAACTTGTCCTGAATGCAAAAGTAGCTTGTGGACAACTAAAATAATGTAAATGAAACAATTAAATCAAAGCATTCTGAGGCAACTGAATTTAATCCAATCAAAGGGTCCCACATCCACAGGAATGGATTAACTCCAAGAACATGATCTTTTCTGGGATTCACAAAAGCTTTAAGTCAGATTACAGAGCACCCAGGAGAGGGTGGATTCTATTTAATAGGGAGTAGAGGAAGCATTCAGATCCTATAAATGGGGCAATTCCTAAGGCCATGAGCACAAGCCCAGAATAAGACACAGGCTCAGAAAAGACAGAGAGGATCTGACTCTTTCACCTCAGGCTAATCTTCTTGATTGTAGGTCTCAATTCAGCAATTCAGGAGGTAAGCAACAACCAACAAAAGCTCAATTTGCAAAGACTGTGAAAGGTGTTTTTTGCATTGGTTTGTTGGTTTTTGTCAGATCTTGTCACTCAAGAAATTCTCTCATATTACTAACTGGGTACAAACTTAAGAACAGGTAACTCAGGGACTAATTCACAGAGCTAAAATGTTAAAATATTAAAATGTTCAGTGTGCAAACAAAGATTACAATACAAAGAAATAGGAAATGATGGGCCATCCAAAGGAACGAGATAAAATTTCAGAACCCATCAAAAAGAAGCTCAGATTTGGAGATAGCAGACAAAGACTTACAAAAATGATCTTCATTATGCTCAAAGAGATGAAGCAAAACACAGAGAAAAAAATAAAGGCTATCAATAACAGTGACGGAACAATATGAGAATATCAGTAAAGAAATAGAAATATTAAAAAGGAACCAAAATAGAAATAAAAGAGTTGAAGACCAAAATAACTAAAATTAAAAATTCCCTAGTGTTTCAACAGCAGATTACAACTGGCAGAAGAAAGAATAAGTGAACTCAAAGATGAGACAACTGAAATGGTTCAGGCTGAGGAAGAGAAAGGAAAAAAACCCAGAATGAATAAAAGTGAAGACAACCTAAGAGACCTATGGGACACGATCAAGCATAAAAATATATGCATTATTAGAGTCCCAGAAGAAGAAGAATGAATGAAAGGGCAGAAGGAATAGTCAAAGAAATAATGGCAGAATACTCCCCAAATTAAATGAAAGATATGAATATACAGATTCAAGAACCCAACAATCTCCAACCTGGATAAACTCAAAGAGAACCATGCCTAGATACATAGTAGTTAAACTATTGAATGTCAAGGAAAAGGAGACAGTTCTCAAAGCTGCAAGAGAAAAACAACACATTCTGTACAAGGGAGTTCCAATAAGATTATATGTGCCCATTTCTCATCAGAAACCATGGAGACAAGAAGGCAATGGGTCAAAATATTTAAAGAGCTGAATTAAAAGAATTGCCAATCAAGAATTTTGTATCCAGCAAGACAGTATTTTAAAAATGAGGGAGAGATTGACATTTCCAGATAAACAAAAGCTGAGGGAGTTTGTCACTACTAGAGCTGCCCTGAAAGCCATGCTAAAGAGAGTTCTTCAAACAGAAAGGGAAGGACACAAGACAGTGGATTGAAATGGCATAAAGAAATAAAGATATCCAGTGGAGGTAACTATATGTATAATTGTAATTTTCAAATGTAACTCAACTTTTTTACCCTCAAAGGTTCTAAAATGCATGAAAAGTAACAATAAATACATGGTTTTTGGATATACAGTATATAAAGACATTATCTGTAATAAGTACAACAAAAATGTCGGGGGACAGAGGGAATAGGAAGAGTGCTAGTATATACTATTGAAATCAAAGTAGTATTACATCAAATGTGATTGTTATAGATTAATGAAATTAAATTTAAGTCCCAGGGTAACCACAAAAAATACATGAAAAAATATACACTATATATACAGAAGGATATGAAAAGGGACTCAAAATGGTACAGTACAAAACAACAAATAAATATTAAGTAGGCATTATCAGAAAAATTGAGGGACAAAAAGGTATGAGACTTACAAAGAATAAATAACAAAATGTCAGAGGAATGCTCTGTAATATCAGTAGTTATTTTAAATGTAAGTGGATTAAACTCTCCAGCCAAAAGTTAGAGATTGGCAGAATGTATGAAAAAGCATGAACCAAACTATACGATGTTTATGAGAAATTTACCTTAAATTCAAAGAAGCAAGTGGCTTGAAAGTGAAAGTATGGAAAACATCTCCCATGGGAACAGTAACCAAAATTGAGCTGGAGTAGCTATACCATTACCAGATAAAATAGATTTTAAATAAAAAACTGTTACAAGGGACAAATAAGGACATTATATACTGATGAAGAGGCCAAATCAACAAGAATACATAACAATTATGAGTTTATATGCACCTAATAACACAGCCCCAAAATATGTTAAGAAAATATTGACAGATTTGATGAGAGTAATAGACTTAGTATATGAATAGTAGGAGACGTCAAACACCACTTTTCATAATGGATAGAACATCCAGACCAAGTGTTCTTAACCTTTTTTTTGTTCCACAGACCCCTTTGCCAATCAGGTGAAAATCACAGACCCCTTACTAAGTCCACACTATACTGTGTATTATTTAATCAATATCTCACACCCGTACCAGCAGGTCCCCACAAAAATAATGTTTTTTTGAATTTCAATTCAAGCTCACAGACCCCTTGTTAAGAACCCCTGATCTAGACAGAAGATCAATAAGGAAATAGAAGACTTGAACAACGATATACATCAACTAGACTTCACAGAGCACTTCACCCAACAACAGCTGAATACACATTCTTCTCTAGTGCACATGGGTCATGATCCAGGATACACCAGATGCTAGATAAGAAAAGAAGTCTTAATATGTTTAAATATTGAAATCATGCATTGTACCTACTCTGGGCACAATGGAATAACTAGAAATCAAAACAGAGGGAAAACAGCAAAATTCATGAGTATGTGGAAATTAAATGATATGCTTTTAAACAACCAACATGTCAAAGAAGAAATCACAAGGGAAAATAAGAAATAACTTGAGGAAATTGAAATGAAAACACAACATACCAATATTTATGGTATGCAGCAAAGGCAGTGCTGGGAGGAAAATTTATAGCTATAAATTCTTACATTAAAAAAGAAGATAGAACTCAAATTAACAACCTAGCCACATGCCTGGAGAAATTAGAAAAAGAGGCAAACTAAACCCAAAGTGAGCAGGAGGATGGAAATAACAAAGTTGAGGGTAGTGGTAAATGAAACGAAGGCTAAAAACACAATAGAAAGAATCAACAAAACAAAACTTGCTTCTTTGAAAAGATCTTTAAAACTAATAAAACTTTAGCTATACTGAAAAAGAAAAAAAAGAGGACACAGAATGGATTATAAGATGATACTATGAACAATTGCATGCCAAAAATTAGATAGCCTAGATGAAATGGATGAATTCCTAGAAGCACACAAACTACTTAAAATGACTCATGAAGAAATAGATTTCAAGAAATCAATAACAAGCAAAGAGATTAAATCAGTGTGCTGGTTTGAAGCTGTATGTACCCCAGAAAAACATGTTCTTAAAGCTAATCCATTCCTATGGGTGTAAGCCCATTGTAAGTAGGATCTTCTGTTGAGTCTACTTCAGTTAAGGTGTGACCCACCTCACTCAGGATTTGACTTAATCCTATTACTAGAGTTCTTTATAAATGGAATGAATACAGAGAAAAAGAGAAACCACAGGAGCAAAAAGCTGAAATACCCAGAATCCAGAAAAGAAGGGAGACAACCAACAGACACTGCCATGTGCCTTACCATGTGGCAGAGTTGCCAAGGATTGCCAGCAGCCAGTCTTCAGGAAGAAAGCATTCTCTTGACGATGGCTCAATTTGGACATTCTCATTACTTCAAACTGTAAACTAATAATTTCTCAATATTTAAAGCCAACCCATTTCATTGTGCCTGCTTTAAACAGCCTAGGAAACTGAAACAATTGGTAGTCAAAAACCTTCCAATAAAGAAAATCTCAGGACCAAATGGATTCACTCATGAATTTTACCAAACATTCCAAGAAGAATTAACATCAATCCAGTTCAAACTCTTCCAAAAACGAGTTGAGGAGGTAACACTTGTGAGCTCATTCTGTGGAGCCAACATCACCCCAATATGAAAGCCAGATAAAGATACCAAAAGAAACTAAAATTGCAGACCAACATCCCTTATGTATTTAGATGCAACAATCCTCAACAAAATACCAGCGAATTGAATACAATAGCACATTAAAAGAATTATATATCATGATCATCTGGGATTTATCCCAAATATGCAAGGGTGTTTCAACATAAATCATTTAATGTAATAAAGCATTATTAGAATGAAGAAAAAAGACCCATGATCAAATCAATTGATGCAGAAAAGGCATTCAGCAAAATCCAGCACCTGTTTTGATAAATAAATAAAATAAATAAACACACCCACACACACACACACTCAAAATATGAAGAATAAAAAGGAAACTTTCTCAATATGATAAAAAGCATATATGAAAAACCCACAGCTAACATCACACTCGATAATGAATAGCTGAAAACGTTCGTCCTAAAATCAGGAACAAGACAAGGATGCCCAATGTCACTACTGTTCTCTAACCTTGTAGTGGAAGTTCTAGTCAGAACAACTAGGTAAAAGAAGAAATAAAAGGCATCCAAATTGGAAAGATAGAAGTAAAACTTTCCCTATTTGTAGATGATATGATTCTATATGAAGAAAATCCTGAAAAATCCACAACAAAGATACTAGAGCAAATAAATGAACTCAGTAAAGTGGTGGGGTACAAAGTCATGACACAAAAAAAATCAGCAGTGTTTCTACACACTAGTAATGAACAATCTGAAGAGGAAATCATGAAAAAAATTTCTGTTTACAATAGCCATGAAAAGCATCAAATATCCAAAAGCAATATACAGATTCAATGCAATTCTAATCAAAATTCCAACAGTCTTCTTTGCAAACATGGGAAAGTTGATCATCAAATTAATATGAAGGGGAGCAGATGTGGCTCAAGTGGTTGAGTGCCTGCTTCCTACATGGGAGGTCCTGTATTCAGTCTCTGGTCCCCAGTGCCTTCTAAAAACAAAAACAATACACAAACAAATGAAAAAAACAACTCACAGGAGCTGATGTGGCTCAGTGGTTGAGCACTGGCTTCCC
>JAQZBX010078263.1:0-14153 GCA_029593785.1 Cabassous unicinctus
ATCTTCTCCTCACATCATATCAGGAGGTAAGTGTGACTTATCACTGTTATGTTAACCTTGACAGCCAAGAGAGTCTGCCAGATTTCTGAATTGTAGAGATACTTTCTTCCCTTTTCCATATACTACTTTTCAAAACCTAGTTATTAAGTTCAGTCTATACTAAAGGGGGTGGAGAATTAAGCTCCATCTCTTGCAGGGGAAATATAATGTAGATACATTATAAATTATTTGTAATTTTTCTATAAAGAAGTTTTGTTCCTTCTCTGACATTTATTTATTCATTTCTTTATATCATTATGGACTTATGGATATTTATTATATACTTTGGGTTAAAATAAACTAATAATAAGAGATTAAGTCTCAGTTATTAATTAATCAAATAGTTTCAGCTTTAGTCTTTAGGAATTCATTCAGGTTGGCTGCTGTGTTATTTTGAAATCTCCTCATCCCTTTATTCTATTACTTTCTTGTAATAAAAGATGCTCCAGGTTCATCTTGTGTTTTCCCAGTCCCAACTTAGAATCAACCATTTCTCCTTTTTCTGAGAATGGTATTTAGAAAACAAGAAGTGGGTCCTAGATATGATTTTCCTCTTAGGATGTCATTAATTTTAGGCATGCTCAGCAGTCAGATATAGATAGAAAAATGATGGATAAAGGATTTGGATATAAATATAAACACATATTTAGCTTATATATGCACATGTATCTATACATTTATTTCCTTGTGTATATTTATATAGAATATGATATATATATATATAAATCATTATATATTATATAATTATATATATAAGCATTAAGCTAAAGTTGAATTCATACTGATGTCACCAACTTAATCATATGAAACATAGTTCTTTCTCAATTGATTTTTATTGCTCTATTTTTCTCCTCCAACACTTTCTTCCTATTACACTATTCTTTCATTGACTAGATTCTTTTAATGCCTAATATACTCAAAACTGCTTTCTGTTCTAAGCACTGCTGTTTTCACATGTTTTCCTCCCAAAATCTTCCAGTGCTTTCATCTACACCATTGGTAGAGACTTATGCCTTTCAAAATAGTAAATGTATATAATTACATATAAGAACATCCTCTAACATTATTTTTTAAGTTTCACAATCATATTTTGTAGTAGGTATTATCAATACACATTAAGGGTATATTATAGTGCCATTGTTAAGATCGTTTAATGCTATACATAATATCTTTGGTTATTATATATTAATAACTTCCATGTGGATCATGAAAAGATGCACGTGAGACTGATTCCACCCATCAGAATGCACCACTTGATAGTGGTGCTCCAGCAAATTGATTCTTCAAAATTTCTATCTCGGGTAATTCATCAAAGAATGCAAATCTTAAGATTTGCTCTTCAGGTGTATTTTGAAAAGATTAGAAGGGAAAAATATACAGATTCTACAAATGCTCACAATGCCTTTATGGCTATAAATCTACATCAGTGTGCTCATTATTTAAAGTTTTAAACAGTTGCTAGCTAAAGGTTTCCTCAGTTAATGACACTTATAGAAGTTGTTTAAAAAGCAGTCTGTCAGCAGTAATACCAGAATGAATCTGTTTTTAAAAATTGGTTACAATTCTTTATATATAAAATGTAATCCCGGCTGTTAATTTGCCTGACAGCTCAGGAGATACCCTTAAAGTTTTAGTAGAGAACTTGGGGCAACTAATTAGTATACAGGAATATACCTGTATGAAGCTGCAGTTACAGCTAGAAAGAGAGAGAAGAGCAAAATTAACCTTCTCAGAAAAAAAAAAAAACATCCTTGAGTGTCTCAGTTATCACTGGCTTATTTCTAAATTATGTCTCTCTAAAGTAATTGTAGTTACATATAATGATTTTAGTGAAAAATCTTGAACAACTTGAAGTGAAATTTTAATGCAAAAATGATTATATTCTAATTAGTGCTCTTATTATGCTACAAATCATAGTTTAAAACTGGATTAATGAAAACATTTTGACAAGTATTAAAATTTTTAAATTTCTTTTAAGATACACTCTTTAAATAATAAAGTTCACTTTTACACTATAGACTTCCTGAGAAATTGAAATGTGAAACGTTTCCTAATGATTTTAGTCCATTGTCAATACTTAATTACAACAGCAATACATATTAAGAACCACTCATCCATTTTTTAAAAAATTATTTATATGATATGGACATTATAAGTGGTTTATAAATAATGAAAACATATCATCATACATTATAGTATTATGGATTTTGCTTATCAAATACATTAAGAATAATTCTAATTAATCAAGAACATAAACTTATTTTAGGAATAACAATATTTTTCTAGATATATTGTTTCCTTAGAATGAATTTTGTTTGAATAATATGACTTTGAATCCAGTAAACCTATATCAATGAGACTGGAAAATAATGTATTTTTACAGAATCAAGGAATGGAAAATGGTAGGAAAAATGATGGGAAGGCAAGCAAAAATATCCATGTTTAACAGGCTCACATACGAGTTATTTAGTTTTCCAAAAGATTGTATATGTCTTTGACTCTGCTGTTTATTATTTGTTTAAAACCCACACATAGTAAAGTTACAAGTTAACTTATATAATTCTTCCCATTTGAAAGATAGCCCCTAAGAAATTTACTTTGCATGTCTTACATATTGACTTGTAGGAGATTAACTAGATTTGCATCTAACCTAGAAATTGTATTCGAACATACTTGAAAAAAAAAGAAGCCTTTTCTGATGGACAATAGAGCATGTTCTAATGCTCTTGGAACCAACTCACCATATTGCTATTTTCATGCTTAATTAACAAATTATATAAAATCTTTCACAAATGTTCATTAGAAATGTTTATGAAAGCAAGAAGCATTTCAAGAATGATTAAATAAGGAATTCAAGAAAGCATCACTATTATAAAAGCAATGAGAACAATGTCAAAAATTGTAAAAATCAACTTTTTCAGATTTCTGGAAATTAATCAAGTCTTGCAACAATCAGAGCAATGTTTATTCAAGAAATATACTAAAACTTTGCAAGAACAGTGAGTTTTGTGGCTTTTTAACTTGTCCAATTCTATCTCTCTATCCTCAAACTAAAGTAATCTTGAAAATCAATAGCATCACAATTACAATATGTGTAAAATTCAAGATTGTTGAAGCCATTGGTATGGGAAAAATGGGTTTGATACTCTTCATACACTTCATTTTCAGAAAATTCTCACCAGTTGACCTGCCTAGAAGCTCCCTGGAAGATCTAAGAAGGCCATGCACCTTCACCATTGGTTGAACTTGAATATTTTTGCAAGCAGGAAGTAAAATATAAGGCAGAGATATAAACTGTCAGCAAAATTGAACGTTTCTTCCACCACATTCATACTTCATTTTGGCAAAGACTGAGACTTACTAGTCAAAAGAATCTAAGGAAATATCTTTCCAATCATTAGCTGCCCATTAAGATTGTCAAACAGAGGTGTCAGTGACTGCCCGCAACAAAGAATACAGACAGCACAGAATTTTTCCAAGAAAAAACCCCACCTCCCAAAAATTACAACACCAGCACCAACAACAATAAAAATTCAACAAGGAGCCCTAGTGGGAGACATAATTTCCAGTTTTCAACAAAAAAAGTGGTAGATATTCAAGACATGAAAGTATAGCCCATACACAGTGATGTGGATTTTTTTTTTAAATAGGGTATTTTTTTCTGGCAAATAGAATTTTTTTTCCCAATAATGTTTTTTTTTTTTATTTTTAAAAAGATATTTAGATTACATAAATGCTACACAAAAAATATAGGGATCCCCATACCTCCCACACCCTCTCACTTAAACATCCTTCATTATTGTGGCACATTCATTGCAATTTATAAATACATCCTGGGGCATTGCCATTAAGCATGGATCATAGTTCACACTGTAGTCTACAATCTCTCCCACACAGATCTGCATGTTATGTGATGATATAAAATGGCCTATATCTGTCATTGCAGTGTCATTCAGGACGATGCACCAGTCCTGAAAAAGCACCTGTATTAAAACTGTTTTTCCTTCTCCCTGTCCCCAGAGCCTCCAGTGGCCACAGGGTCCACATCAATGTTGTAATTTATTCCATTGCTAGAATCAAAATATGTCTATAGTAGAATACCAGTAAGTCCACTTTAGTCCATAGTTGTTTCCACAAACCTGAGGATTCTGGAATGGTGATGTCCACTCCAATTCTAATTGAGAGGGGGCTTATATCCCATGGGGAAGATGAATGAGACTATCTTGCTTGCAGTTGCAGACTCTTTGTTCCTTCGGATGATCATTGTCCATCGTTGTTAGTTGTCCTGGGTGAGTCCAATGAACTGGAGATTAGGTGTTGCAACTCTGCTAAGGTTCCGGGCCCAGTTGGCACATGGACAGCCCAAAGACTCATGTTTCTTGGATGTACACCTACGAACTCCAGCACCAATTATAGGTTTAAATAGAAGGAACAGATGTGTCATGTGTAGGGAAGACATAATTGAGTCCAAATCTGTCACTTTCAGGAGCACAAACTCCACAGTAGGGCCCACTGGCAAGGAACCAAACTCTGGAGCTATCTGCAGACCTGGGTGTCTCCAGAGCCCTCAGGAGCCCCCACTATTTGGGGTAGTATGCACTTTGGCAGTCTATGAGATTCTGCTGAGATGTGCATAAGCATTACCTCTGGTATGACCTCCCAACTTATTTTGAAGTCTCTTAGCCATATAAACTCATTTTTGTTTACCTTTTCCCCCTTTTATTCAAGGTCTTTTTCCAGTTCTATCACTAGCCGGTGCTTGGTAGTAATCCCTCGGTGCCAGGGAGGCTCATCCCTGGGAGTCATATCCCATGCTGGGTGGGGAAGTAATGCATTTATATACTGAGTTTAGCTTAGAGAGATGCCACATTTGAGCAACAAAGAGGCTCTCAGAACACAACTCTTAGGCACCCCACAACAATAAGCTAAGTTTCAATTTCAAGAGCAAAGGTTCATAAGAATAGTCATCAATATCAAGGGCCCATCAGTGAATCTTCCCCTCAAGAGAATGTAAGACTTGAAGAGCATTCTAAATTATTCAGACATGACAGATAACTGTCAACAGCAGAATAGCATTCTTCTCAAGTACACATAGATCTTTCTACAAGAAGAGACCATAAAATAAACCTTGGTAATTAAAAGGAAAGCATGTTATCCAAAGTATATTTCCAACTATAATGGCAATAAATTAGAAATCAGTAAATAGAGGAAATTTGAATAATCCAGAGATATATGGGAATAAAACAACACACTTATAAATAACCAACATGTCAAAGAAGAAAACACAAGAGAAATTTTAAAAATATTTGTGAGGAAGGATAAGAAAAACACAACATACCAAATTTTATCAAATTCATAGAAGAAAATTAATAAAATTAAATGCCTATGTTTTCAAAAAAATAAAAATCCAAATTCAATAAACAAAGATTCTATTAGGAGACCAGAAGGGAGAACAATTTAAGCTTAAGCAACCAAATAAAATAATTTTAAAAATGAGAACAAATCAATAAAACTGAAAAAAGGAATACAAACTAAAAAAATCAAGAAAACCAATAGGTGGTTACAAAACCTTAAGGTTTAACAAAACCTTGACTAGACTGAATAAGCAGAGCTAGAGAAGACGCAAATTCAGGAATGAATGTGGGCTATCAACATCAACCTAGTGTTGAATGATGGATTGTGGTTAGCAGTACAAATAGGAGAGCATTCTCCATGAACTATAGCAAATATACAATACTAATACATGGTGTTTATATTGGGGGTATGTGTGGAAAAAATATACCAAATGTAAGCTATGGACCATAGTTAGTAGTAATATTTTGATAATGTTCTTTCATAATTTGTACAAATGTTCCATAACAATGCAAGGTGTTGGTGGACAGGTGATATTAGGGAATTCTGGATGTTATGCATGATTGTTTTATAAGCTTGTAACTTCTCTAATTTTAAAAACAGTATTAAAAAAGGAATATAAGTTTCTAATATTAGCACTTTATGTCATTATACTAGATAACCCCTGTATGCCAACAAATTAGATAACCTAGATGAAATGGAAAATTTCCAAAAACAAAGACACAAACTGCCAAAACTGACTAAAGAAGAAATAGGATATCTGATTAGACCTCTAACAAATCATGAAATCGGTAATCATATTCGTCTCAGATGGTTTCATTGGTGAATTCTAAACACTTCAAAACAATTATTGCCCAGTACTTTACAAAGTCTTCCAGAAAATAGAAGAGAAGGGAACACTTTTCAATTCATTCTATAAGGCCAGCATTGATTCTGAAATCAAAACCAGATAGAAACACCACAGTAAAATAAAAATGCAATATATCCCTTATATTCATAAGGGATATTTGTACTAGCAATCCAAATTCAGCAGAAGAGTAAGAAATACATGACTGCTTTTATATACAAAAATCAATCCATGTAAAACACCACGTTAATAGACTAAAGGACAAAAATCACATGATCATCTCAAGAGACACAGATAATTCGATAAATGCACACTTTCATGAAAAATATACCAAAAAAAAAAAAAAAAACCACACAAAAACTAAGAATAGAAGTGAATTTCCTCAATCTGATAAAAGGCAGTTATAAAAACCTCACACCTCAATGAACCTTTATTGCAAAAAACTGAATCCTTTAAGTTCAGGAAGAAGACAAGGATGTCTGTTTTCACCACTTCTATCCAACCTTTAACCAAGACAATTAGATAAGATCAACAGAATTAATCCAGATTGGAAAGGAAGTAGTAAAGCAATCTTTATATGCAGATTAAATGGTCTTATATTTATCTTATAAGAAAATCATAAGGAATACACATATACATATATACAAACCATTACACGTAATAAAGTAGTTAAGCAAAGTTTCAGGATATAAGATTAAGATTCAAAAATCAATTGTATTTCACTTACAAAATTGTGTGGGAGAGAGTATAAACTACAATGTAAACTTTAATCCACGCTTAGTGGCAATGCTCGAAAATATTTTCATCAATTGCAACAAATGTACCACACTAATGAAGGATGTTGTTAATGTGGGAAAATTTGGGAGCAGTAGGGAGCAGGGCATATGGGAACCCCTTATATTTTTTATGTAACATTTATATAATCTAAGTAGGTTTTTAAAAAATTTAAAAGTGTATTTAAAAAATCAATTTTAATAATATATACTAGTAATGAACAAATTGAAAATGAAAATAAGAAAGCAATTCCATCTGCAATATCAGCAACAATTTCCAAAAAAAAGACCCTTAGGTAAAAATTTAACAAAAGAAATGTAAGACTTGTGTACTGAACCCCCCCAAAAAATTGTTTTATATATATATATATATATAGGAATACATACCATTTTCATGATAAATATGGCAACACTTTCCAAGTAACACCCATCTGCCTTTTTGCAGAATTTGACATATTAAAACAAAAATTCATATGAAAATTCAAGGGACCCAGAACAGCTGAAACAATCTTGAAAAATAATGAAAAAGTTGGAGGAAGCAGACTTCCCATTTCAAAGCATACTACAAAGCTATAGAAATAGTGACAGTTTGGTGGTGGCAAAACTTTAGATTCCAAAAATAAACCCTCACCTTTACATACAATTGAGTTTCAACAAAGTTGCCATAATAATTAAATTAGGGAGGAATAGTCTTTTCAACAAATGATGCTAGAACATCTGGATATTAACATGCAAAAGAATAAAGTGGTCTGTTACCTCATACTGTAGACTGATGTAAGCTCAAAATGAATAATAGCCTGAAATGTAAGAATTAAAACTATAAACCTATTAAAACATATGTGTATATCTTCCTGAACTTGAATTAGATAATGATTTCATAGATATGACACTGAAAACATCAATGACAAAAGAAAAAATAGATAAACTTTACTTCAACAAAATTAAAATATTTTTTGCTTCAAAGGGCATCATCAACGAAGTGTATAAATCAACCCAGAGAATGGGAGAAAATGTTTGCCAATTATATATGTGATGAGACTTGTGTCCAGAATATACACTTGGAACTCAATAATGAAAAGACAAACAACCCTGTTAACAAATGGACAAAGGATTTTAATAGACATTTCTCCAAAGAAGACCTACTAATGACCAATTAGCATAAAAAGTCATTAGGTATTAAGGAAATGCAAATTGAACGACAATGAGATATCACTACCTACTCCACTAGCATGTCAAAAAATATAAAAAAACAGACAATAATAAGTGTTATTGAGGAAGTGAAGAAATTGAAAATTGAAAATCCTATTATAATGAGTTTGTAAAATGATGCAGCCATCTTTGGCAAACTATTTGGCAGTTGCTCAAAATGTTGAACCTGATGTTATCATATGATGCGGTAATTCCACTCCTAGGTATATACCAAAAATAAATGAAAGCAGATGCCCTCCCAAAATCTTGTACATGAATGTGTATAGTGGAATTATTCAAAGGAGTCAAATGCATGTAACCGATGAATATATAATAACAGGTGGTATATAAGAATGATATATAAGGAATGAACTGACACATACTATTAAATGGATGAACATTAATAACATTTTACTATGTGAAAGAAGCCATACATAAGGTCATATGTTATATGATTCCATTTATACAAAATATCCAGAATAGCCAATTCCATAGTGAAAGTAAGTAGATTAAGGTAAAAGGGGCTGGGTAAGGGGCACGGGATGATGAGTGACTGCTAATAGGGTGAGGCTTCTTTTTGTTGTGATGCACTTTCTAAAATCAGATACCGGTAATGGTTACAAATACTGTACCTATACGAAAACCACTGAATTTTTATTTTAAAAGGATAAATGAAATGGTATATTAATTATATTTAATGTGATTCTCAAGCAAGAACACTTTGAGGATATTGCATTTAAAATAAAACCTATACCAAGAAAAATCAGCCAAGCTAAAAGTGAAAGGAAGAATTGTCATAAAAGAGGGAACTGCTTATACATAGCACTGCGAAGGGAAAGATTATGATGTGTTTGATTGAAATATAGATGGTCTGAGTGACTGGTCCATAACCAACCAAGGATGAAGTATCGTGACAAAAGTTAAGAATTACAAACAGGGTAATTAGGCGATTAATGTATCGAGTTCTTCAGTGAGTTGAGGCAGCTCTTGTTTTACACTAGCATTTTTTTAGATCTCTTGATTTCTCTCTTATTAAATAATAAAAAGCCATTAATTTATAAATTTGAATTACGGTATTTTTATATTTACAATGTAAATTATGTGTCTATAAAATGTTTTATTTTCATACCAAATCTTTAACTCCTTATACCACACTGACATTTTTAAAATGTTCGTTGTCTATTGCAGAGTTTTACTAAGGGGGCACATTTTCTTCTTGATTGCAAGAAGCAAAACAGCATCCTACATCTCTTTGCTATTCCATATTTCTACAACTCAAAATTATTCAAACTTTGATCCAACACCAAGATTGAAGCACATGTATAATCTTCAGAATGTCCTAAGAAGCACAATGTCCAAAGCTCTATCTGCTTGCTCAAAACACTTTGAGGAAAATAATGTAGAGATTAATTTTATTTAACTAGCTTCCATGTGAAAGCTAGATAAAATTTTGGAAAAGATTCCTTGCTCTTGTTTTCTGCTGAAAAGAGGAACATATTTTGCTTTATATTGCTTTCAAATAACCAAATTCGCATCTCCAATAAAAATCTCCTGAAAACAATGCATATATATTATGAAAACAATTTCCCATAATGCTAATTTTATTTTTTAAAATTAGTCTTTTAGAGAAGTATTATTTTTATCTGTGACTATCATGTTCTTTAACCCATTTAAACATTGTCTCAACCTTTTCATATCATTCAATGCCCAGGTGTCCCTGAATTCTATCACCACTTCCTGCATTCGCAAAAATATGACTCCCACATGTATTAATATCTTCCATGGCATGGCTATATAAATTTGTTAAGTTTAGCTAAATTGAAAAACATGTTCATTTTTCATCTAAGAATATTATTTTGTAACATTAAAATTAGCATTTGCTTTTTATTTTCCTAATTTTTTTTGAAGTTTTCACTTTTTTTTCATTTGCTTAACTCTGGAAAGTGGACAAAACATATAAATGATACTAAAATTGAATAAAGCTTATTTTGAAATCTCTAAATTTTGCAAGCATTAATTGAAAATGTAACATATATTTTCATTCTTTCACTTGGATTTCCAGACCAAGATAGAAAAATGAGTTTGCTTTTCTCTAAGTGCCTTGTCGAATGAATTTAATGTGACTGTCACTTCGTGAGAGGGACAGTATCTTATAGCTTTCTCAATATAATGATATAATTTTTGTGGATGTGGCTCACTGAAAGAAAATCAGAAATCTCACTGAATATCATAAAAATCAGAAAGCTTATAACTACCAGAAAAGAACTAGATAATTAACTAGTATTAGTAATAACTAAATTAATTATTCCAAAGCCCTACATTTAGAAATGTAAGAATTGTTATTTTATTCTGAAATGTGAACATTTGTTACTACCCATTCACAATTACTATGAGTTTTTTTGTTTTTTTCTGGATGACGATATCCAAGGATTTTAAAGTGATGTATTCCTTTAGTCATGAAGCAAGTGTTTATTGAGTCCCTAAAATGCTTTCAGGGCTTTGCCAAGTGCTTACTGCCCTCATGATTCCTAAATCTAGGGTGAAGAAAGGATAAGGTTTTAAAAGCCCCTCAACATCTGTCTAACATCCAGTGAATTTTGATAAGCAATCAAATTGTGACATTCTTCTAATAAGTTCTCTCTCTTATTTTAATGAGTTAATTCTATTTTCTAATATACTTTGAATAAAATTAAATTTATATTAAATTCAGCCCTATCTATTATTCAAAAACATTTATGTAATCCTTGATGCAATCCAACCATTTTGAGACTTCCTACTATAACTAACTTTTAAAAGGTACGGAATATGGTTTAGTCATTTTTTGTATAGCCCATTTCACTCAGCCAAATGTAGTTTATAAAGTTGGTGATTAATAAATATTTTGTCAAGAAGTAATTGTTTTTAATTACAATATTGTATTAATCATCAGAGAAAATGAATTTGAAATTTAATACTCTCTTATAACACATGATACATGAAATTATCATTTTTCTTTAGATAAATGGAAAGAATAATTAAAGTGTATCATTGGTTAAATCCCCTAAGAGAAATTTATCAAGTAACATGTAATCCTTTTATAAAATCAGATCAACTTAGAACTCCCTAGCAGGATTAGTAACTTGGCTTTCAATAGCATCTAAGGGACTCTTAGTGATAGGTTCTTACCACAATGTCACATCCTCTTTGTTTAGAATATTCAGGGGATAAAGTAATGAACATTGAATTAACTAGATATGCCAAGTAACTGGAAAATCATAACTAACATAAATAACAATAATGGAGGAATAGTGCCCTTTGCAATTTCCCTCTGGGTTCAGAGGAATGTTAAGCTGTTGAAATCTTCTGACTACATTAAGAATATGTTATATTATGTGATGCTTGTATTCTCATAGTGAATTTAAAACTATTATATATTTATGGGCGCTATAAATATGTGAGTAACAGAGTTTCCTAATACTTCTGATCTCATACACAATTGGTGCTTATATATGATTTCAATGACACATTTACATTGTATATACATATAAATGTGTTTATGAGTTTGTGTGTTTGTGCATAAATCCCTCACTTCCTTCACTTCCTTTTGGGGTATTTTTTTTTATTTCAAAACCTCCTGTATGTATTATTGAGTCAGAATGTTTAATGATATATACAATCTGCAAGGGCATGGATCCTATCAAAACTGTTCAAGCTATACATATAAAATTGACTGCCTGGGAGGTATGAGGTTGCCTGTCATTGGAGATGTTCAAATAAATAGGTGGAGGGATATTTTGTGGACGTGTCTTAGAATATCATCAGAGAACAGAAGGGGTTTTAAGCCAGGCAAACTTTTAGATCCCCTCAAAGCAAAAACTTAATGTGATTTTCTATGCGATCCATTTTTCATGGTCCTAATGTAGGGCCCATATCTATATATACCATCACAGATTTCCCTATATGGAATGATATTTCCCTTAGGAATCCATGTTCTTAGTCATTAAATCCTAAATTTTTTTCTGGGATGACTTTTTGTAATGGTTGTTTCTGCATAAATGCTATGACCCTTACTTGACCAGATGCTTTCTTCAATAAAAAGCCATCATATACTCCCTAAAGCTGTATTCAAGACTTTCCACAGCATATGTTTTCAACAAATATCATTAGCATTAATGTGTGTCCTTAGTGAAATCACCCAGCATCAAATGGATAATATTTTTAACCAAATAGAAACTTCATATAAATGATGTCAAAATAACCTAAGATAAATTATGTCATATTAGATTGTACATGCATATTTTATATCTATTACAATCTGTTTCAATTCATTTATATGCCACCTCCTCAAAAACTGTCACTTTAAAAAATATATCTGAGGTAGGGACAACAATTAAGAAACACATTTTGAGGCAGGTCACAGAAAGCTTCTGGGGGGAAGGCTCCTGGAAAGATCCTGTGAGACCCTGGTCATGAGATACCTTTTGGAACTCTTTCTGGGGTCAAGGGGAAGCCCTGGATACCTTCAAACAAAAAAGCTTCACCATGGGCCTCCTGAGAACTAACAGGTGGGGCAACCAATCAGAATAGCAAATAGCTGGGGTCCCACCCCAACATTATGAAGGGGGAGGAGTAAAAGTCTTAAAAAGGCTTAACCTGGGGTCCCACATGCGTGACTCATCCTGTAGCATGCTCACAGTCCAGGTGCAGGACTGTTCAGTCTTTTCTTGTTTCTTAAACTCTTTACTCCCTTGACTACCCTGTGGTGTGTCCTTAAATGCTTTTATGTGACATAAGCCAAGAGCCTAGAAACCCAGAACTCAGAGCACTTGGCCAACAATCTTATTAAATTAACATTTTTTCTAACATGGCTAGAATTGTATGTTAGTTTTTCTTTTATTTCTGTTTTTTTTTTTTTCTTTTCTTTTCCTTGAAAAATAAGGGAGATAAGCTCATTTCAGGCATAATATCAGACCTTTACAAAATGATCTTATGAAACTATTAGAACAGATAAGGCCAAAGTGATATATGACAGCTGAACATTATTGGATAGCCAGAGAAATGAAAAAATATTCATAATTCATAAAGTGGTTCAGATAAACCACTTTCACTTGAACAAAGGAAATCATGTAAAACTTCCCTCAGAATTTAAAAAAAGCAGTGTGCAAAGTAAATACGAGATTTTATTTCTCTTTTAAAAATTTCATGTCAGAAGATATGAGTAGTTGTAAAGTCAAAATAAAATGAACTCATGGTGACAAATAATATTTTAAGTAAAAAAAAAGCTAAGCAATGTAATAGTGATTGTTCCACATTTTTAAGGACATTTTAGATGCTAAATATAGTTCACATTCTGCTATTTATTGAGCCATATATTTTCAATAGGAGATTATAGGCATTTGGCAGCCAAATGCCATTTCATAATTGAAAAGTCTCCCCCCTCCCCACAAAAAGCAAAAACCATATATACTCTATTTTATGTAGGAGCAATGAAGTTTAACCGATTTAGAGAGAAGACTTCATAAGCTTCATTTTACTTGGTGATGTTCACTTACATCTACTATTAGTGTTTAGTGAATAAGGTATATGTGTTTGATATGATGCCAACATGGGTCATTTCATATTTCAAATTGTACTGTTATTACAAATTGGCATGCTATTTCAGTAGTAGGAAGATAACCAATATTTGAAATCACAGATTTGTTAAAAGAAAGTATGTCTTGATTTACACTTCAGCACTTTATAATGATGCACTTCAATTTTTAAAAATAACTGTGTTAATATCAAAGTAATGCTTGAATGTAGATTTAAAAATCAAGAAGTACTGAAGAGATTTCCTTATAATTCTAAACTCACAAGTTCATGTTTTTGTTATTTAAATAAACAAATTCTTCCACACTCAATATATAAATTATTTAATAAATGCTTTTCTCAAATTTTCTTTAATTTTAGACATCACTACTACATTCTTTTCATGA
>JAQZBX010078264.1:0-14147 GCA_029593785.1 Cabassous unicinctus
TTTTTTTGTACATTTATACCATACATTTTATAAATTTTGATGAAATTTAAAATGGCCTGTATCCATTATTGCAAGATCATGCAGAACAAAACTCTAATGCCCTAAAAATGCTTTATGTTCCATCTACCTTATTCGTCCGTCCTGCTTCCCTCAGGACATATGGTAACCACTATGTTTCTCACTTTGAAGAATAGGATTCATAGAATCTTACAAGAATATTGATGGATTGACACATTGGTCTGTTTTCTTTAATTATGCACTGCCTATATTCTTGAGGGATTTTTGTCTCTCTAATTGAGAACATAGTAGGAGTCTCCAGGATGGAAGTTTGATATTTTCTTCTATATTGTGTGGGTCTCCACCCACTGATATAACACACTATGACAAGATGAACACTTACATATTCCATAGAATCCTGCCCCAGGTGTGCCCTGTTCCATATAATCCCCAACATCCAAACCTTACACCAGTAACCCTCCCCAGCCATATTAGCCAAATGAACATTCCCAACATTGTAGTTTTCATCATAGACATGAAAATAACCTGAGATCACCCACTACTTCCCCCAAAACAACACCCAGTTGCCTGGATAGTCCAACCCAACACCCCACCATACTAAACCTCAATAGAACAGTGCCACTGAACCCAATCACATTACTGCATCACTGTCATGCTCATCCACACCACAACTACACCATTCCACCTTTTCATAGATTTTGCCCATATGGGCATTGGCTCACCACCCTTTACTCCCTTTCTGTCTCCTCTAAGCTTATCTCCCATACTTTAGCTCTGTGAATTGCTTTATTTGCTTAATTCATATCAGTGAAGTCATGTAATATTTGTCTGTCAGTGCCTGGTTTACTTCACTCAACATAAAGACTCACCTAGCACAACTAACAAAAGATGATGATGGACAATAACCAACCCAAGGAACAGAGAGAGTCTGCAACTGCAAGGAAGGTAGTCCCATCCATCTGCCACATGGGATCTAAGCCCCTTCTCAATTAAAGATGGAGTGGATATCACCATCCCAAAAACCTCAAGATTCGGGAATGAATGATGGACTAGAGTAGACTTATTGGTATTCTACCCTAGACTTATTGTGATTGTAGCAAGGGAAGAACTTTTAGCATTGATATGGAGGCATTGGCCACTGGCTGTTCTGAGAGGAGGGAGAGGGAAAAACAGGTGTGACATGGGGACATTTTATGGACATGGGAATTGTCCTGAATGACAATGAAATGACAGATACAAGGCATTATATATCTTGTCCTTACTTACAAAATTGTGCCAGAGACAATGTAAACTACAATGTAAAGTATAATTCATGCTTAGTGGCAATGCTCCAAAATGTATTCATCAATTGTAACAAATGTACCATACTAATGAAGGATGTTGTTAATATGGGAAAATAAGGGAGGTGTAGGGAGCGAGGCATATGGGAATCCCCTAGAATTTTTATGTCACTTTTATGTAATCTAAGAATGTTTTTAAAAAATTAAAATTATATTTTTAAAAAAACATAAGGTCTTCAAGATTC
This sequence comes from Cabassous unicinctus, assembly GCA_029593785.1. NCBI lineage: Eukaryota > Metazoa > Chordata > Mammalia > Cingulata > Chlamyphoridae > Cabassous > Cabassous unicinctus. Next base: position 1,544 of record JAQZBX010078264.1, read on the forward strand.
ATACATTATTCCTTGAGTTAATATTACATTCCTTCTTACAACTGAGTAATATTCCATTGTACGCATATACCACTTATCCATTCATCTGTTGTTTGACATTTGGATTGTTTCATTATTTGGCAATAGTGAAAAATGCCTCTGTGAACATTAGTGTGCATGGATCTGTTTCTGTCCCGGCTTTCAATTCTGCTGGGTATATACTCAACAGTGGGATTGTTGGATCATATGCCCTGTCTACAGTCAGCTTCCTGAGGAACCGCCAAACTGTCATCCACAATAGCTACACCATTCTACATTCCCACCAACAGTGGATAATGTTCCAATTCCTCCATATCCTCTCCAACACTTGTAGTCCTCTTTTATTAAACTAGCCACCAGTCTAATGGGTGTACGATGATATTTCATTGTAGTTTCAATTTGCATTTCCCTAAAAGCTAGTGATGTTGAGCATTTTTTCATGTGCCTTTTCTCCACTTGTATTATATATACTCTTTGGAGAAGTGTCTATTCAAATCACTGGTCCATTTTTTAAATGTTTTTTTTTTTTTTATTTTTGAGTTCTAGAATTTCTTTATATATGCTGGATCTAGGCCACTTTCAGATATATGCTTAGCAAATATTTTCTCACATTGTGTAGGCTGTTTTTTCACTTTCTTGATAAACTCCTTTGAGGTGCAAAAGATTATAATTTTGAAGAGTTTCTTTCACCTATTTTTTTCTTTCATTGTTCTTTCTTTGGGTGTAAAGTTCATGAAAATATTTCCTAATACAAGAACTTCTGGATTCTTCCCTACAATATCTTCTAAGATCTTTAGGGTCTTGACTCTTATATTTAGGTCTTTGATCTATCTGGAGGTAATTTTTGTATTAGGTGTGAACGGTGCCTCTCTCTCATTCATTTGGATATGGATATCCAGTTCTCCAAGCTCCATTTGTTGAAGAGTCCATTCTCTTCCATTTTAATGGGCTTGGTGGCATTGTCAAATATCACTTGATGTATATGTGAAGATCTATACCGGAACTCTCAATACAGCTCCAATATTGAGTAGGTCTATACTTGTGCCAATATCATGCAGTTTTGGCCACTGTAACTTTTTGCTATGTTGTAAAATCAGGTAATGTTCTTTCTCTGATTTAATTTTTCTGCTTCAATATGTCTTTGGCTCTTTGGGGCCTCTTGCCTTTCCAAATAAATTTCATAGTTAGCTTTTGCAATTCAGTAAAAAATGCTGTAGCAATTTTGTTTTTTGAATTGCATTACATGTGTAAATTGGATTGGGTAGGATAGACGTAAGAAAGATGTTAAGTCTTCCTGTCCATGAACAGTAAATATTCACCCAATTATTTAGATTTTCTTTGATTTCCTTTAACAATGTTGTGTAGTTTTCTGCATACAAGTCATTTTCATCTTTAGTTCAATTTATTTCTAGGTATTTGATTCTTTTATTTGCTATTGTAAATAGGATATTTTTCTTGATTTCATTTTCAGATTGCTCTTTATTGGTGTATAGAAATGTTATTGATTTTTGCATGTTGGTCTTATAGCCTGCTACTTTTCTGATCACAATTATAAGCTCTAGAAACTTTGTTGTAGATTTCTCAGGGCTTTCTATGCATAGGATCTTGTCATTTGCAAATAGTGAAATTTTTACTTCCTCCTTTCCAATATGGATACCTTTTATATCTTCTTACCTAAGTGCTTGAGGAAGTACTTCTAAAACAACATTAAATAAGAGGAGTGAAAGTGAGCATCCTTTTCTTGTTCCAAACCTTAGAGGGAAAACTTTTAGGATTACAACATTGAATATGATATTAACTATGGGTTTTTCATAAATACCCTTTATCATGTAGAGGAAGTTTCCTTCTATTCCATATTACTATTTTTATAAGGAAAGGGTGCTTTATTGTGCTGAATGATTTTTCTGCATCTATAGAAATGATTATATGATTATTTATCTTCAATCTGTTATGTGGTGTATTACATTGTTTGATTTACTTATGTTGAACCATCCTGGCATACCAGAAATGAAACCCACTTGGTCATGATTTATAATTCATTTGATATGTTATTGGATACAATTAGCAAGTATTTTCTTGAGGATTTTAGCATCTAGATTCATTACAGAGACTGGTCTATAGATTTCCTTGTTTTTGGTGTCTTTTTTGGCTTCACTATTAGGTTCATTTTGGCATCATAGAATGAATTAGGCTATGTTCCCTCCACTGCTATTTTTTGGGAGAGTTTAAGTAGGATCTGGGTTAATTCTTTCTGGAACACTTGGTAGAATTCACCTTTGAAGCCATCTGGTACTGGGCTCTCCCTAATTAGGAGGTTTTTGATGACTAATTCAATCTCATTACTTGTGATTGGTCTGTTTAATTCATCAATTTTTTCTTTCATAAATATAGGCTGCTTGTGTGTTTCTAGGAATTTGGACATTTCCTCTAAGTTATCCCTCTTATTGGCATACATTTTTCAAAATGTCCTCTTATGATACCCTTTATTTCTGTGAGATCAGTGGTAATATCCCTTTCCTCATTTCATATTTTACGTATTAGCATCTTAATTCTTTGTTAGTCTAGCTAAGGGTTTATGAAGTTTATTAATCTTCTTAATGAACTAGATTTTGTGTTTTTTTCCTAGTGTTTTCTTATTTTTAATTTCATTTAGCTCTGCTCTAATCTTTATTATTTCCTTCATTCTACTTGCTTTCAGAATAGTGTGTTGTCCTTTTTCTAATTCCTGCAGGTGTGCTGTTACATCTTTAATTTTAGCTCTTTCTTCTCTATTAATATAGTTATTTATGGCTATGAATTTCCCTCTCAGAACTATTTTTGCTGCATTCCATAGGTTTTGATAGGTTGAGTCCTCATTTTCATTCATTTTAAAATAGTTACCCATTTCTTTTGCAATTTCCTCCATAACCCACTTATTGCCTAAGAGAGTGTTGTTTAAATTCCATATCTTTGAGTTTAATCTTGTTCTCTGTCTCTTGCTGATTTCCACTTTCATTTCATTGTGGTCAGATAACTTACATTGTATGATTTCAATCTTTCTGAATTCATTGAGAGTTGTTCTGTAGCCTAGTATATGGTCTATTCTGAAGAATGACCCATGTGCACTCCAGAAGACTTTATATGCCACTGTATTTGCATGTAATGTTCTATATATGTCTATTAGGTTCAGATTTACTAATGTCTTATTCAAGATCTCTGTTTCTTTATTGATCATCTGTCAAGATATTTTGTCTAATGTTGATAATGTTGTATTGAAATTCCACACTATAATTATAGAAACATCTATTTCTCCCCTTAGTTTTTCCAATGTTTGCCTCATGTATTTTGAGGCACCCTGATTAGGAGCTTAAAGGTTTGTGATTGTTCTTTCTTCATGATAGATTACCCCTGTTTATTAATATTTAGTGGCTTTTTTGTCTCTTACAATAATTTTGCATTTAAAGTATATATTGTCTCATATTAGTATAGCTACTCCCACACATTTTGGTTATTGTTTACATGTAAAATTTCTTTCCACCCATTCACTTCCAACCTCCTTGTGTCCCTGGGGCTAAGGTGAGTTTCATGTTGATAGCATAAAAATGGGTCATATTTCCTTATCCATTCTGCCAATCTGTGTCTCTTGATTGGAGAGTTTAAGACATTAACATTCAATTCTATTACTGTCAAGGAAGTACTCATACTAGACATATTTCATTTAGGTTTATGAATGCCTTATGTTGTTTTTATTTCTTTTATATTTTTAGCTATTCCTACACTCTTCTCCAACTCTTTCTCTCCTGTTTTTTTTTTCCTTTCAACCTGCAGAACTCCTTTTAGAATTTCTTAAAGAGCAGGTAACTTATTGACAGACTTTCTCAATTTCTGTTTATCTGTGAATATTTTTAACTGTCCCTAATTTTTGGATGCTAGTTTTGCTGGATAGACAATTCTTGGCTGACAGATTTATTTTTCTTTTATTACCTTATCTATGTCATACTACTGTCTTCTTATCACCATATTTTCAGATGAGAAATCTGCACTTAATCTTATCAAGCTTCCCTTGTATGTGATGGATCACTTTCTCGCACTGCTTTCACTATTCTTTTTCTTGAGCATTGGACAATTTGGCAAGTATATGTCTTGTTGGAGGCCTGTTAGGATTTATACTGTTTGGACTGTGCTGTGCTTCCTGGACATGTATAAACATGCCCCACAAAAGAAGTGGGAAATTTTCAACCATTATTTTCTCCAATACTCCTACACCTTTCCCTTCTCTTCTCCCTCTGGAATGCTTATAATGTGTATATTTGTGCATTTTATTTCGTCATTCAAATTCCTAAATCCCTGCTGGATTTTTTCTATCTTTTTATCTATTTTTGATACTATTTGTCTGATTCCAGATATACTATCTTCCACATCGCTGATTCTCTCCTTGGTCTGTTTAAATCTGCTGTTATGTGCTTCCATTGTATTTTTGATTTCTTGCATTGAGCCATTCATCACCATAATGTCCATTGTCTTTTTATGTATGTTTACAGTTTCTTCAGTATGTTCTTCCAGTGTGTCCTTAATATCCGTAATCTCTTTATTTACTTCATTAAGTTGATTCATGATATTTGTTGTTCCATGTTCTGCATTTCTTCCTCTTTTTTTAGTTTGTTTGTTAGACTGCACCATGTCTTCCTGTTTCTTAGTATGGCTTGTAATTTTTTCTTGGTGTGTAAGCATCTGTTATCTTGATGGGCTTTTTTGGTTGGTTAGCGTCTCTTTCTAATTTATGGTTTTATTTTGTTGTTGCTTTTCTGTGTGTGGTAATGTTTCTCTTTGATACTTCATTTCTCTTATTCTATTTCCTTTCTGTTGTCTGTGTTCCTTTGAAAAAAATATTAGGTCCAGGGAAAAAGTAAGAGATCAAAAGAGAATAATAATAATAATAATAAATGGAGAAGAGGAACTGTACATGAACTAAGAAAACAAATAATTAACAAGCAAAAATTCATAAGAAGTATAAAGGAATGAGAATAAAAAGAGGCATAGAAAAAAATGAAACAAGATACAAAATAGAGCAAACTATATAGAATGAATTAAAGGCCTGAATGATGAGAAAAAAGAACAGAATAAAGAAAAAGAAATTCTAAAAAAAAGAAAGAAAACAGAAAAAGAGAGAGTGAAATAAGTACAAAAATTGAAGACCAAACAAAATGATTTGGAATGAAAATAAAACAATAGAAAACAGAAGCTTAAAAAATGAAGGAAAGAAAAGAAATAATGTAGGTAGAATAAATAGGTAAAAGAAGAAAAAAGGAAACAAAGAAAGGGGAAACACAACAAACAAGAGACAAAACAACAGCAACTAAAATAAAATAACCAAGGAAAAACAGCCTTCCCTGTTAGGCAGCTAAGGAGCTTTTCAAGCTTCTGGTGTTCATCAGTCAATCATCCTGCAGCCTATCCTCTGCAGGTGATGTACCGGGGTTGAATGTACAAAATAAGGGAACAAAGGAACCTTTAAAAAATAAAAAATTAACAGTTCCAATAAAACCCAAAACAAAAACAAAAATGTTTATATGATCTCTGTCATAAGATATCAGCTGGTTTCCTGATAACCTGGTGTACCACTCCCTGGATCACTTCTCTAAGAAGACCTGGGAATTGAACCTGAGACCTATATATTGAAGGTGGGAATTCCTTCACTGAGCTAAACTAGATCTTTGCACTAATTAGGTTTCAGAAATCTTATCTAGCTCTAACCACCCCCTTTCCCTCAGAGATGTCGGACTTCTACAGTTTGACAGAACCCTGCAGATTAGGAGCCTGTCTGTGCCCCCTCTCTAATCTAGTACCTCTCTCTCCCAGGGAGGCTGGATGTGTCAGCCAGCCTGAACAGATCCCTTGTCCCCTCTCCCCATTGGCTTGCAGTCACTTCCGAGATTGAAAGAGGGCTCCGCTGGCCAAGTTCACCACAATGAAACCACTCTTCACCTTCCATCAGACTGCTCTTCCTTCCAGGAAATACTCCCTCCCACTCCAATGGTAGCAGCAAGCCAAGGGATCCACCAAGGCTACTTGCCCTGAGGGTGGGGTATATGTGCCATTTCCAGCCACAAGGGTGACCAACTAAGTTTTCCTTTGGCTTCTTTATCTTTCCAGTACCCTCCTTGATGACTCAGAGCACCTTGCTGATCCATATATACCCAAAGCAGTTCCTTCAGATAGGTCACACTGCCTATCCACAGTTTTATGTGAGATAATCAGACTCTGCCTACCTACTTCAATGCCATTTTCCTGGAACTTCTGTTGGGAAGCTTTTGATGAATGAATCAAATGTTTTACTTGTAATTGGTGTGTTGAGATCTTATATTTCTTTTCAAGGCAGTTTAGGTAATTTTTGTGTTTTTAGTAATTTATCTATTTTATCTGTTTGTCTACTTTTTTAGGATATAGTTCTTCATAGCATGTTCTTATTATCCTTTTATTTTTTTGAGCAATAGTTATGTCTCATCTCTGAATTCGGACTTTATTTATCTATATCTTCTTTCTTTTTTTTTCCCTCTAGTTAAGTGTTTGTCAATTTTGTTGACCATCTTAAAGAATCAGCTTTTGGTTTCTGATTATGTTTTTATCAATTTCTTTTATTTCTGTTCTAATCTTTATTATTAAGATTTATTTTATTAATTTATCCCCCCTTGTTGTATTTGCACTCACTGTCTGCTCTCTGTGTCCATTCAATGTGTGCTCTCTTTGTCTACTTGTCTTCTCTTCTAATCTTTATTTCTTTCTTTCTGCTTGCTTTGGGACTAATTCACTGTTATTTCTGAGCAAGAAGAAAGATAAGTGGGGTTGGACTGCTGCCAGGATTAAGGAAGGGACTCTGTCCTGAAATTTTAGCAACAGCAGTGAGTCCACCTCTTTCTTAAACCTCCTCTGGCTTCATCTTATTACTCTCCCTCTTGTTCTCTCCCCTGACAACCCTGGCTTCCTTGTTGACCTTGAACATCAGAAGTCACATCTATCCTAGGGCCTTTTCCTTGGACATTCTCTCAGCCGTCACACATTCTGCAGGTTTCCTTGTGGCTCCTGAATTCTCATTGAGAGGTCTCTCTTAATGACTCCTTGTCTGCTGGACCTGTTTGAACACTAGTAAAATATAACATCCCCATTTTACATTCTCCTTTTTTTCCAGCACCTATTTTCCTTTTTAAAAATATCACCAGCTGACATGTTATATGGATACTTTTTATTTACTTACATTCTTATCAAAATGTAGGACCTTCATGATTCAGCACTGTATTCCAACTGTGTAGACATTGCCTGGCATATAGCCAAGACTCCTTATACATACTTCAAGTGAATGAATGGATATTTCATAGAATTTATATATTTCATGACTGTTTGAAGAAAAGGCTGAGAGTGGGAAAGGAAATCTTCCCAAAAGTTGACACCAGAAGCCCCCAAGGGACCATGTGCATTACCAAAATATAGAAAATTTTATCTTGACTTTAAAACAGACATGTTAGCAATTCTAATAGGACATTAATGCTTGTTTGTGGGAAGTTTAGTGTAGTTCTTTCTTTTTTAATTTATTTTTTATTTAATAAAAGTTTTTAATTTTTTAAATGATATTTAGATTACATAAATGTTACACAAAAAGTATAGGGAATCCCATATGCCCCTCCTCCCACACCTCCCACAACCTCCCACATAAACATCTTTCATTAGCATGGCACATCACCTACAATGGATATACACATCCTGGGGCTTTGCCACTAAGCATGGACCATACTTCACATTGTAGACCACACTCTCTCCCACATAGCTGTGCATGTTGTATGCTGATGCACAATGGCCTGTATCTGTCTTGCAATGTCACTCAGAATATTTACCAAGTCCCTGTATTACAATTGCTTTTCCCTCTCCCTGCCCCCAAAGCATCCAGTGGCCACTGGCTTCACCTTAATGTTGTAATTTCTTCCATTACTTGAATCACAATATGTCTATAATGGAATACCACTAAGACCACTCTATTCCTTAGCTTTCCCCCCAATCCTGAGGAGTCTGGGATGGTGCTGTCCATTCCACCTCCAAGTGAGAGGGGGCTTATATCCCATGGATACAGTGGATGGGATTATCCTGCCTGTAGCTGCAGACTCTCTCCATTCCCTGGGATGGCTGTTGTCCATCATCATCTCCCTGCCAGGTGTCCTGGGTGAGCCCATTGAGCTGTAGAGTAGGATTTGCAGCTACACTGAGATTCTAGGCCCAGCTGGCACATGTGCAGGCCAAAGACTCCAGTCTCTGAAAGTACACCTACAAACTCCAGCTCCACATATAGGTTTAAATAGAAGGGACTGATGGACCTTGTGCAGGGAAGACATATTTGAGTCCAACTTTGTCACTCTCAGGAGCACAGATTCCAAATTAAGGCCCATTGATAAGGCGCAAAACTCCGGAGCTATCCACCCTGATATAGGACCTGGGTATATCCAGAGCCCTCAGGAGCCCCTCTATTTGTGGTGATATCCACATTGGAAGCCTATGAGGTCCTACTGAGATGTGCATAAGTGTTACCTCTAGGATGACCTCCTGACTCACTTTGAAGTCTCTTAGCCACATGAACTTATTTGTCTTTAACTTTATCCCCTTTTATTCATGGTCTTTTTCCAGTCATGTTGCCAGTTGGAACTATGTAGTAATCTCTTGTTGCCTAAGGGGCTCATCCCCGGGAGTCATGTCTCACACTGGGAGGAAGGTAATGCATTCATATGCTGAGCTTGGCTTAGAGAGAGGCCACATTTGAGCAACAAGGAGGCTTTCAGGAGGCAACCCCTAGGCACCCCAAAAGAGAGCTAATTTTCAGTTTCAAGAGCAAAGACTCATAAGGCTAGTCATCAATAAAAAGAGCCCATAAGTGTATCATCCTCCTTAGCCAGACACTGCCCCTGCACTTGGGGAACTATTGCTGCTCCCTTGGAGAATGTGGCAGAGCTTTCCAGGATGGGAATTCAGTATTCTTTCATTTACTGAGTGATCCTCCACCCACTGTGACAATGCCCTGTGAGCATTTGAACAATTTTATATACCTTGTATGTATGTCCAGGTGAACTTCCTCCCATGAAGCCCCCATTCCTGACACCCCCCACCAATGATCCTCTCCCACCCCATTTGTAACCCTCCTGTGATCCAAAGCTTCTTTAAAGATGAAGCCAATACAATAACCAAATACAATTAATAGGAAAATGAAATAATAATGATAAGTTTAAATGTAAGAGATAAAATACATGAAAACTTGAAAAAGAAAGCTAAAAATAAAATTAAAGGATTGGGAAATTCAGAAAATGGGAAAATGAAATTTAAAAAAAAATTTTTTTTTGACATTTTGACTTTTATCACTACAATATTGGGTGTCCAGTTGGTACCATGGCACCTTCCCCCTCTCACTCCCCAGTGTCTCACTATTTTTCACTTAATTTTCAAAGAGGTTTTAAGTCACAGCAAAGTCACACACAGAATGCAAGAGACCCTCATATAATCAACCTCTTCCCTTCTTTAGTCAATCCATATTAAAACCATTTTGTATGTGGATGGTAGTATTGTTATAACTGATATACAGATAGTGAAACATAGCTACTAAACATGGTCAATGTTTTGCAGTATGGTTTACATTTTAGACTGTACAATTTTATACATTTTGATGATATTTAGCATGTCCTGTGTCCATCACTGTAAGGTAATGAAGAACATTTCCACTGACCACTAAATACCCTGTTTGATCTATTCTCTTCCCCCCTCCCTAACCACCCAAAGCCCACAACGACCCCATGACTTGACTCATTGGATGACAAGATTCATAGGTACATGCAACAAGAGGTCTTGACACACTGGTTGGTCCTTCCCTATTAGGAACCGCACTTGCTCATAAGAGACACCCACCTGTCCATTTCTGGACAAATCGGTCCTCCCAAAGATGGGAGTCTATCTCCTTCCCACTCATTGTGTGGGTCTCCACCCACTGATACAACACATTATGACAGGATGAACACTCCCACACTCCCTAGAAGCCTGCTCTAGATGTGCCCTGTCCTGAATGCCCCCCAACCAACACCCTAAACCATTGACACTTCAACACATGTAGTCCTCTGTTGTTTTAATAGCTGCTAGTCTCATGGGTGTAAGATCATATGTCATTATAGTTTTGATTTGCATTTCCCTAATAGCGTGTGATGTTCAGCATATTTTCATGTGTATTGTAGTCATTTGTATTTCCTCTTTGGAGAAGTGCTAATTCAAATCATTGTCCATTTTTAAAATGCATTGTGTTTTTTTGAGGTGTAGGATTTCTTTACATATGCTGGATCTAGGCCCCGATCAGATATATGATTACCAAATATTTTCTCTCATTGTGTAAGCTGCCTTTTCACTTTCTTGACAAACGCCTTTGAGGCGCAAAAGATTTTAATTTTGAGGGATGTCATTTGTCTATTTTTTCTTTCATTGTTCTTTCTTTGGGTGTAAATTTCATGAAACTCCTTCCTAATACAAACACTTCTAGATTCTTCCCTACATTATCTTCCAGGATCTTTATTATCTTGACTCTTATATTTAGATCTCTGATTCATCTTGAGTTAATTTTTGTCTAAGGTATGAGATCGTGCTTCTCTCTCATTTATTTGGATATGGCTATCCTGTTCTCCATGTACCATTTGTTGAAGAGGCCCTTCTCTCTCACTTGAGCAATCTTGGTGATGTTGTCTAATATCATTTGACTTTATATGTGAGGATCTATATCATAATTCTCAATTCAGTTCCATTGGTCAGTATGTCTATCCTTGTGCCAATATCATGCAGTTTTGACCACTGTAGCTTTATATTATGTTTTACAGTCAGGTAGTGTGATTACTTCAATTTTGTTTTTCTTTTTCAATATGTGTTTGACTATTTGGGTTCCCTTGCCCTTCCAAATAAATTTCATAGTTAGATTTTCCTATTCAGTAAAAAATGCTCAAAATTTATTCTCCTGGGATTATCAGATGAAACAATATTGTAACTGTTCACCTTTGGGCTGTTCCTGTCCATGTACCTGGTCATCATCTTTGGTAACCTGCTCATCTTCCTGGCCACTGTCACTGACTCCCACCTCCAAATGCCCTTGTACTTCCTCCTCTCAAACCTGTCACTTTCTGACATTTGTTTCACCTACACCACTGTCCCAAAGATGTTCATGAATATCCAAATGCAGAGTGGAGTCAAAACCTATGAATGCTGCCTCACCCAGATCTACTTTTTCTTACTCTTTGCAGTGTTGGAGGACTTCCTCCTGAGAACAATGTTTTATGACTGCTTCAGGAAGTCTGCCACTCCCTGCATTACACAGTCATTATGAACCCCACCTCTGTGTCCTACTGGTTTTGGGGTCCTGGATCATGGGTGCCCTGAACTCCTTTTGAAAAAACTCAGCTGTCCTTTTGTACCACTTTGAAATCCCCCACTTTTCTGTGAACTTAATCAGATGGTCCAACTTGCCAGTTCTTATACCTTCATCAAAGACACAGTGATCCATTTTTGAGCTGGTATGCTCAGTGGGGCTCCCATTGCTGGAATTCTTTCTTTTCTCTTATTCTAAGAATGTTTCCACTATATGTGTAATCTCCTCAGTTAGGGAGAAGTATTAAGCATTTTGCACCTGTGTGTGTCTCCTTTCAATTGTTTCCATATTTTACAGTATGAGCTTAGGTGTGTACCTTAGTTCTGCTGCTTCATACAACACCGATTCAAGTAGAGCAAACTTGGTATTGTACAGTGTGATCGCATACATGCTGGATCCCTTCATCTACAGTCTGAGGAATAAAGACAAAAAGGGGGCTCTGAAAAAATTCTTTCAATTGGAAGTACAAAAAAGTCATTATTCATTGGGATGAGGAAGTACCTGTGAATGCAGGACTCAATGTAAGATCCAGAAATTGTATTTCTTTAATCAGAATATGAAATTATAAACGGCCTCTTTCTATTCAGTATGTTGGATTTCAAGCCTCTTCCTTTGTTAAGTTTTCTCTGTCTCTTAGATATTAGCATTTTTTACCTTTGTCCACTACCCTAATTTCCCAAAATCATTCTCAATCTTGGATGAGAAACAATTTGGAAATTCCTACATATCTCCATCAAGGATTTTTTAAAGAATGTATAGTTTTGGGAAGTGACATTTACCATCACAAGCAATATTAACATTGTTCTACTTAAAGCATGGTGGTGAGTTGTCCTGATCCTATGGAAAAAAACTGCATGTGGCATATAAGCCCATTAATATAGTTATAATTTACAGGAAATTCTGATATTGCAGCTTTTCATTGTCATGTACATCACACCTTTCTATATCTCAACCTCAAATGTCTTTCTGATAACATCCACTTTCACACACTTGTCCCTCTAGAGCTGTGTCTTGTGGTCTTATCGCTTCATTAGGATCCTGTTTTCTTATTCAGTTCATTGTCCATAGTGCTTTTCATGTCTCTGGCATAGGATAAAATTGTTTACCAAATGAACATCTTTAAGTGAAATCTAGAGGAAGACAAATGTGTGTGTGTGTGTGTGTGTGTGTGTGTGTGTGTGT
>JAQZBX010078265.1:0-14148 GCA_029593785.1 Cabassous unicinctus
CTTAGGTTGTTTTTATAAAGATTTAAGTTAAAGGATCTCTCTGGGTATTCTAATGATTAATATTTGGAATCACAAATATACCACCTGTATTATTCAGTGTTCTCCAGAGAAATAGAGCCAACAGGATGTATGCATGCTTGTGTATATATTACATAAAGAGATTTATTGAAGGAACTGGCTCATGTAATTATGACGGCTGGCAAGTCCAAAGTCTATAGAGCAGGTAGAAAGCTGGAAATTCTGCCAAAAGTTGATGTTGCAGTCTTGAGTCTGAAATCTGGAGGGGAGGACAACAGACTGGAAACTAGACAAGAATAGGTATGATTGTCTTAAGGCAGAATTTCTACTTCCTCTGGAAATCTCAGTTCTTTACTCTTAAGGCATTCAATTAATTGGATGAGGCCCCATGCACATTTAGAAGGTAATTTCCTTTAATTAAAATCAATAGATTAAAGATGCTAATCCCATTTACAAAATAACTTCACAGCTACATCTAGGCTAGAGTTTTGACAAAACAACTGGACACCGTTGCCTGGTCAGGATGACACATGGAATTAATCATTCCACTACCTGATTTTTGCAGTCAGCAGTAGATTCCAATGTCCAGAGTAAACAAGAGGCCAGCAAAAGCACTTACCAAAAATGACTTAAATACTACCAATGTTAAAGTGTACTTACCTAGCCTGTTCATAAATCACCTTACTGTTGGTCATTCTGATATATAAGGTGGGTATTGAGAAGGGTGGTAAATATTCAAGGCTTTGAATCACCCAGTTAGTGATGATTTTGTCCATTCTAACAGCAAGTAGTGGGGCTACAGAGAAATAAAATGCTGACCATTCATTGGGTTATTAATTAATTCTCTTAGTTTGCCAGGTGCTATGACAAATACCATGCACTGGTTGGTTTGACTACAGGAAATTATTGTTTCAAGGTTTCAGAGGCTAGAAGTCTAAAATTAAGGCACTGGCAAGAACATGCTTATTGCTCAAAGACTGTTGCATTCCTCAAAGACTGGTGTTGGCTTGCCTCAGTCCTTGATTTACCTTGGTTTGTATCATTGCCTCCAGTCACATGGCAATCTTCTATCTTTGACTCTGGTGTTCTGGTTACTGCTGACTTCTAGTTTCTTCTTCTCTGGCCTTCTTCAACTGTCACCAAATTTCTTCTGCTTATAAAGGACTCCAATAATATGGATTAAGGCCAATCCTGATTTAGTTGGGCCACACCTGAACTAAAAATAACATCTTCAAAAAGTTCTATTTAGAGTTCTGGGAAAATGGCATCAGATTAGGCAGACAGGACTCAACTCTCTCACAGATACATTGGAGAAAGGACCAAAAGCTGTCTAAGGGACCTGCTCTGGGGGTCAGCAGATCAGGACAGTGCTACAGAACTCCCAGGAGGGTGAGGGACAAAGAGATGGAGAACCCAAAATAACAAACCTGAGTTACCTGCAGCACAGAGAAGGGCTCCCTCACCCACCCCCAAGATATTAAGCTGGCATAAAACCACTGTAGCCGATTAGAGGGGAATAGACATCTTCCTCCCTGTCAGCTGTTACAAGGGATAAGGGAGGGGGAGTTGGGACTCTTCTCTTTAGTGAATTCAGCCAGCAGAGCCTGCTTTGAATCTCACCTTTGGCCACACCAAAACACAGGAAAGCGGAGATTGAAAGAAACACCTCCAAGGAAAGGTGAGTCAATAATCACCATCTGCTGGCCAGTCTGGAAACTGCACTGAGAAAAACTATTTTTAGGTCTCTCTGAACATGAATTCTTGAGAGAAACTGTGTCCCCTATTAGTGAGTCCCTGGCTCAATTTTGATAACTTAAGCAGGGCAATTTTAAATACTTAGAATAAGTATTTAAAGAAGAACTGTGAAAAAAAAAATAGGCAAGAGAGAGAAATTGGCCATCAGAGTAAATCACCAACATATTCATATGCCGAGACAGCACCAAAAAATTACAAGCCATACTAGGAAACCGAAAGAGATTACCCAGCCAAAGGAACCAACCAAGTATCATGAAGAAATACAGGATTTAAGACAACTGATCAATGATAATCACACAAACTTCCTAGATCAATTCAAAGAATTGAACGAAAATATGACTAAAGAGATAAAGGGTATTAAGAAGACCCTGGATGAGCAGAAAGAACAATCTGAAAGCTGGTAAAGAAAAGTAACAGACCTTATGGGAATGAAAGACACAATGGATGAGATTAAAAATACATTAGAGGCACATGAGAGTAGATTTGAATTGCTCAAAGACAGACTTAGTGACTTAGAAGACAGAACATCTGAACTGGAAAAGATAGGAGAACAGAAAGAGAAGATAATGGAAAAAATGGAACAGGGCCTCAGGTAACTGAATGACAACACAAAACACACACAAAGATATGCATTATTGGTGTTTCAGAAGAAGAAGAAAATGAAAAAGGGGCAGAAAGAATATTTGAATAAATAATGACCCAAAACTTCCCAACCCTTATGAAAAACATAAATATCAATATCCAAGAAGGACACTGCAACCCAAACAGAATAAATTCAAATAGACCTACCCCAAGACACATACTATTCAGGATAACAAATATTAGAAATAAAGAGAGGAACTTGAAAGCAGCAAGAAAAAAGCAAAGCATCACATACAAGGGAAGCTCAATAAGATTGAGTGCCAACCTCTCATCAGAAACCATGGAGGCAAGAAGAAAGTGGTATGATGTATTTAAGGTTCAGAAAGAGAAAAACTGCCAGCCAAGAATTCTATATCTGGCAAAACTGTCCTTCAAAAATGAGGGTGAGTTTAAAGTCTTCTACAGACAAGCAAAAACTGATAAAGTATGTTACCCAAAGACCAGAATTACAAGATACTAAAGGGACTGCTGCAGCCTGAAAGGGAAAAACAAGTGTGAGAGACTTGTAGAACAGTGTACAGGTGAAGATTATTAGGAAGGGTAAATTAAATGGTAAAAAAGACAGACAATAGTTTGATATGACATCAGAAGGCCAAAGGACAAAATGGATAAAGTAAGTAATGCCTTTTCAGTAATAACATTGAATGTTATTACTCCCCAGTGAAAAGATACATGATAGAATGGATACAAAAATATAAGCCATCTATATGCTGTCTACAAGAGACTTACCTCAGATGTAAGAACACACTTAGGTTGAAAGTGAAAGGTTGGAAAAAGATATTCCATGCAAATAGTAACCAAAAAAGAGCTGGAGTAGTGACACTAATACCGGAAAAAATAGATTTTACATGCAAAACTGTTATGAGGGATGAAGAAGGTCATTATATATTAATAAAAGTGGCAAATCACCAAGAAGAAATAACAATACTAAATATTTATGCACCTAACCTGAGTGCCCCAAGATACACGAGGCACACACTGGTAAAACTGAAGGGAGAAATAGATGTCTCTACAATATTAGTTGGAGACTTCAATACATCACTCTCAGTATTGGATAAAACATCTGGACAGAGGACAAATAAAGAAACAGATAGCTAGAATAATATAATAAATGAACTAGACCTAGCAAACATCTATAGAGCATTGCACCCCCAAACAGCAGGATATACATTCTTTTCAAGTGCTCATGGATTCTTCTCCAGGATAAACCATATGTTGGGTTACAAAACAAGACTTAATAAATTAACATATGTTGAAATTAAACAAAACACTCTCTCTGATCATAATGAAATGAAATTGGAAATCAATAATGGATGGAAAAAGGGAAAATTCATAAATATATTGAGATTAAACAACACACTCTTTTTTAAAAAAGATTTATTTATGTCTCCCCTGCCCCTGTTGTTTTAGTGCTTGCTGTCTGCTCTCTGTGTCCATTCACTGTATGTTTTTCTGTGTCTGCTTGTCTTCTCTTTAGGCAGCACCGGGAACCGATCCTGGGACATTCTGGAATGGGAGAGAGGTGCTCAATCTCTTACGCCACCTCAGCTCCCTGGTCTGCTGCATTTCTTATTGTGTCTCTGCTGTGTCTCTTTTTGTTGCATCATCTTGCTGCACCAGCTCTCTACTCGGGCCAGCACTCCATGTGGGCCAGCACTTCTGAGCAGGCCAGCACTCCACATGGGCCAGCACTCCATGTGGGTTAGCTTTCCGCTTGGGCTAGCTTGCCGCACGGGCCAGCTTGCCTTCACCAGGAGGCCCTGGGAATCAAACCCTGGACCTCCTATATGGTAGACGGGAGCCCAATAGCTTGAGCCACATCCTCTTCCCTAACCAACACACTCTTAAATAATCAGTGGGTCAAAGAAGAAATTGCCAGAGAATTCAGCAAATATCTTGAGACAAATGAAAATGAGAACACAACATATCAAAACCTATGGAACACCAGAAAGGCAGTGCTGAGTGGGAAATTTATAGCCCTCTATGCTTACATTAAAAAAGAAGAAAGAGCTAAAATTGAAGATCTAACTGCACACCTGGAGGAACTAGAAAAAGAACAGCGAACTAATTCCAAACCACGCTGAAGGAAAGCAATATTA
The DNA here is from genome assembly GCA_029593785.1 of Cabassous unicinctus. NCBI lineage: Eukaryota > Metazoa > Chordata > Mammalia > Cingulata > Chlamyphoridae > Cabassous > Cabassous unicinctus. Next base: position 4,515 of record JAQZBX010078265.1, read on the forward strand.
AAGATCAGAGCAGAAATAAATGCAATCAAGAACAAAAAAATAATATAATCAACAAAACCAAAAGTTGGTTCTCTGAATAGATCAATAAAATTATCAAACCCTTAGCTAAACTGACAAAGAAAAGAAAGGAGAAGATGCAAATAAATAAAATCAGAAATGAGAGGGGACACATTACCACTGACTCCACAGAAATAAGAGAGACCATAAGAGGATACTATGAACAACTGAATGCCAAAAAATTAGACAATGTAGAGGAGATGGACAAATTCCTAGAAACATAGGAACCATCTACACTAACCCTAGAAGAAATAGAAGACCTCAACAAATCAATCACAAGTGAAGAGATTGAAACAGTCATCAAAAACCCTCCAAAGATGAAACGCCCAGGACCAATTGGCTTCACAGGTGAATTCTACCAATTATTCAATGATGATATAATACCAGTCTTGCTCAAGCTTCTCCAAAAATTTGAACAAGAAAGATTGCTACCAAGCTCATTCTATGAAGGCAACATCACCCTAATACTAAAACCAGATAAAGGTACTACGACAATAGAAAATTACAGACCAATATCCCTAATGAATATAGATGCAAAAATCCTCAACAAAATACTTGCAAACAGAATCCAAAAGCACATTAAAATAATTACACACTATGACCAAGTGGGTTTTATCCCAGTATGCAGGGGTGGTTCAACACAAGAATATCAGTTAATGTTATAAACCACATTGATAATTTGAAGAAGAAAAGTCACATGATCCTCTCGATTGATGCAGAAAAGGCATTTGACAAAATATAGCACCCTTTATTGATACAAAACACTCCAAAAGATAGGAATAGAAGGAAGATTTCTCAATATGGTAAAGTGCATATATGAAAAACCTTCAGCTAGCATTGTACTCAATGGTGACAGACTGAAAACTTTCCCACTGAGATCAGGATCAAGACAAGGATGTCCATTGTCACTGCTGTTACTCACTATTGTGCTAGAAGTTCTCGATAGAGCAATTAGGCTAGATAAAGAATTAAAAGGCACCCAAATAGGAAAGGAAGAAGTAAAAATTCCATTGTTCACTGATGATATGATCCTACATCTATATAATCCTGGTAAATCCACAACAAAGCTGCTAGAACTAATAGACGAGTTCAGCAAAGTGATGGGATACAAGATTAATACGCAAAATCAATAGTGTTTCTATACACTACTAATGTGCAATCTGAATAGGAAATCAGAAAAAAATTGCATTTATAAAAGTGACTAAAACAACAAATATTTAGGAATAAACTTAACCAAGGATGTAAAGGATCTGTATTCAGAAAACTACAAAACATTCCTAAAAGGAATGGAAGACTTAAATAAATGGAAGGACATTCTGTGTTCACGATTGGAAGACTACATATTGTTATGATGTCAATTCTACTCAAACTGATTTACAGATTTAACACAATCACAATAAAAACAGCCCTTTTTGCAGAAATGGAAAAGCCAATTATCAAATTTATTTGGAAGGGTAAGGGGCCCGAATAGCCAAAAAAAAGTCTTTTAAAAGAAAAATGAAGTTGGAGGACTCTCACTTTCTGACTTTAAAGCGTATTACTTAGCTACAGTGGTAAAAACAGAATGATACTGGCATAAAGACAGACAGATGGATCAATGGAACCGAATCAAGAACTCAGAAATAGACCCTCACATCTACAATCAAGTGATTTTTGACAAGGCTGCCAAGCCCCCCAGCTGGGCCAGAACAGTCTATTCAACAAATGGTGCTGGGAGAACTGGATAGCCATATCCAAAAGAAAGAAAGAGGACCGCTATCTTACACCTTCTACAAAAATTAACTCAAAATGGATCAAGGGCCTAAATATAAAAGTGACAATTATAAAACCCTCAGAAGAAAATATAGGAAAACATGTTAAATACCTTGTGGTAGGCAGTAGTTTCTTAAACCTTACAGCCAAAGCACGAGCAACAAAAGAAAAAATAGATAAATGGGACCTCTTCAAAATGAACACTTTTGCACCTCAAAGGACTTTGTCAAAAGGGCAAAAAGGCAGCTGACTAATTGGGAGAAAATATTTGACAATCACATATCCAATAAAGGTTTAATAACCATGATATATAAAGAGATCATACAACTCAACAATAAAAAGACAAACTACCCAGTTAAAAAATGGGCAAGGACTTGAAAAGACAATTGTCCAATGAAGAAATACAAATGTCAAAAAATCACATGAAAAAATATTCAACATCACTAGTGATTAGAGAAATGCAAATCAAATCTATAATGCGATATCATCTCACTCCTATTAGAATGGCCACTATTAAAAAGTCAGAAAACTGTAAGTGTTGGAGACGATGTGGAGTGATAGGAAAACTTATTCACTATTAGTGGGTATATAGAATGGTACAGCCACTGTGGAGGACTGTTCGGCAGTTCCTAAGGAAGTTGAATATAGACTTACCATGAGACCTGGCAATACCATTGCTAGATTATATACCCAGAAGAATTAAGAGCAGTGGCACAAACAAACATCTGCACATCGATGTTCATACCGGTTTTATTCATGATAGCCAAAAGTTGGAAACAACCCAGGTGTCTATCAACCAATGAATGGATAAACCAATTGTGGTTTATACACACGATGGAATATTATGCAGTGGGAAGAAGAAATGAAGTCATGAAGCATATGCTAACGTGGATGAAACTGGAGGACATTTTGTTGAGTGAAGCAAGCCAGACACAAAAGGACAAACAGTGTTTGCGCTATTATGAACTAAATATATTGTATAAAGTCATGGAATTAATAATTAGAATATAAATCAGCAGAAGATAGAATGTGGGTAGAGAATAGAAAGATGAGGGTCTATCTGTGCTGATATAGTAAAAAGGTTGTTTGTAAATCTTTGGAAATGAATAGAAATGGTGAAAGCACATCATATTGTTTGTGACTAGCAGAATTATTATATGGGTATGACAGTGGTTGAAAGCAAAGTAAGGTCATGTATATTACTAGAAGGAAAGCTAAAAAATGTAATATGGGACTGTATAACAGTGAATCCTCAAGTAAAATACGAATATGGGTGATATTGCATTTATAAGACTTTTTACAAAATATAAATACAAATAAACTAGAGAGATGGAAGCAGAATAGCAACTATGTATGGCAGGGGAAGCATAGAGAAATTGAAAAGTGAAGAGTTTTTTGTTTGTTCATTTTTTTGTTTTTATTATTACTGGAAAAATGAAAATGCTCTAAAAATGATTGAAGTGATGAATGCACAACTATGTGATTATATTGAATATTAGTGATTGCACACTTTGGATGGATTTGTGCTTTATTAATATGTATCAATAAAATGGATGTTAAAAAAATAAAAATGAACAACTGGAAAGTAAAGTCCTATTTACAAATGAGGTCATATCCACAGGAACGTGGATTAAGACTAAGAACATATCTTTGTTGGGGTACATAATTCAATCTATAATATTAATTAATTGGTTAATTAGACCAATGTTTATTGAATATCTGCTATGTGCAGGCATTGTGCTAGGCACTCACATTAATGATTCAAACATATGTGGTTCCTAGTCATGTGCAACTCTAGAACAGCACTGCTGAATAGAACTTCGGGTGATGACAGAAATGTCTTCCTGTGCTGTTTAGTTCTATAGCTCTCAGATATGCGACTTTTGAGCACTTAAAAAAGGATTAGCGTTACTGACAATCTGTATTGTAACTATTATTCAATTTTAATTAATTAAAAAATTTAAATTTAAAGAGCCACATGTGGCTGGTGGCTACTTTTGGACAATACAGCTCTAGAATGTGAGGCAATTGAATGGCCCCAAGTATCTTGTATGTTTCTGTTAGATTAATACTTTCAGTGGAACTTTGACATTTGGGGATCCTTAGTGTAGTAGATAGAAATCCTCCCAGGTACTCTAATTCTATGTCTATGAGAGCTCATTCTTTTCCACCCTGCCTCTGAATCCAGCCTTGTGGAGGAAATAGCACATAAAGGCGTTCAAAAGTCACTATAAACAACATATTGTTGATTTTTTTGCTAAAATAATCAATTAAACAGATGTTTTTGACAGGTTACTATTTTGGATTTAAAACATAGGTTAAGTCAGTTTTCAAATATGGCTTTGAGAGTCACTGTTTTCTTTGTGCTTGTGTGTGTGTGTTTAAATGAAATGTACACTAATGGGTAATCTTAAAACATGATAACATTCATTTATTTTGGCTATTAAGCATATGGAGTGCTTGCATTTCAGAAAAGAATGAATTAATGGAAAATAAGATTCTGTCATGCGCTGGTGCTGCAGCTTTGCACATAATGTATCTTAGGCTGATTACAACTCAGTCTTTTAGCAGGGTTATACATGATCAAAGCTTTTGGATTCAGAATTATTTGGCTTAAGTGATTTGAAAATAATGTCACTGTTGAAGTTATTCTATCCTTTCTCTGTTCAGATAATGATGCTGATGGTATGCTAAAGTGAGGCTGTCCATCTCTGATCATATCTAATTAATTATAGATATATTCATCCAAAACATAAAAATCTCAGAAGTTTACCAAGGGTTTAAGTTATTAGCAGGGTTAACTATTTTACCTTACAAATATGAATATTTAAGAACCCTGTTCTTTTCTTTCCTTTTGAAATTCTTTTGCAGTGTACTACACATAAGAGAAGTTACGTGGAATTCCTCTCTTTAATTTTTTCTCAGATGAAATATAGTCCTGCCAGACTCTTTGTCAACTTATTTTCAGAATCTCAAAGAACAGAGATGTATTTCATTTCTTTTAACATAGTGGTCTCTAATCTATGGCATTGGTCTTAATTGTAGTCAATATGTATATTAAAATGATAAGAATAATGATAAGGGCTGGCCATCAGAGAAAGCAGAGAAAGTTACACATGTCTATTTGTGCATCTGTATCTAAAATCTTTTACATTAGTCTGTCTTGAAACCCATAAGCCATCAGTAGAGACTCAAAGAAGTAGATTTCCTATCTTCAATAGGATGTTAACACCTTGGCAGAAATTTATATTTTGGATTCCTTTCTAAATGTTTCAGTTGAGTGGTGTCTTTTTGGAACAGGAAAATCTGGGTACTCCAAGGAAACTGAAATAAAATGAAATGATGAGGGAAAAGAATCTGAAATAGAGTGGGAAGAACAAGAAACGACCTTCTCCTAGTTCAAATTTTGCCTGCCTAGTCTTTATGATGAAAAAAAAAAAGATAAAAATCAGACAGTCAACTGAGCTCAATATTATATTTCCCCAGAATTAGTTCCTTAGGGGATTCACTAGTCACAGCTTAACTGAAACTTTGCATAAAATTCTTTATAGTCCCTATGTATATTAAAAAAATCTTTAAAACATTATTTAAAAAATTAAAAGATATTTTTCCTCAGTAGATACGTACACACATGGAATTATGTAAATGTATGCATATGTATCAATTAAATAAATATATTTAAATATATAATTATATATTTATACATATATACTTTTATGACATACAATTATTGAAATTAAAAGGCAACTTGGTAATTTCTCCCAGAACAGAAACCCCCTTTGAGTGCTCAGGTACTTAGAGAAAAATAATGTTAGTTTCTTCCAGTCCACTAATTCACTAGTAGTATTCTGGGGTAATATTTTACTTTTTCCTCATTTGCATAGTTTCATTTTTTAAAATCACATTATGCTTATTTGATGTATGAATATTTAAGCAGAATGAAAATTATTGGTTTACTAGTTTGCTTTTATTCATTCCTGTTTTCTATATTTATAAGTTTATTTATTTCTTTTTAAAGTAAACTTTTTAAAGTTTATTTTATGCACTTATTTTAAACTCCTGGCAAACCAATCCTCCTAGGGACTTGGATCACGGAAAATAATATAGGAAGTTACAAGAACTCATTTAGGATAACGAGGCACCGCAATGGGGGAAGCAGACATCTGGGAGTGGGAAGACCCAGGTTCACGTCCAGGCTCCCCTCCGAGTACCTCTGTGAGCTTGGGCAATCACTTAAAAATCCCAAGCTTCAGTTCTATCATGTAAATCGGAGATAAATTGCCTTCTCTTTCTTCTGTATCAACAAAGATTATATAGGAAAATACTTTGAAACTAGAAAATATTTTACAAATGTCAAGCATTACTTTAACTTTAGGAGTGAAATCATTCTCTGAAGCAGTTATTTTAAGGCCATATATTTTTGTACAAATTAAGAAAAGGTGCTGAATTCTTAACTTATGTAATAGAGTTGTCTTTTGTGAACCACCATGGATTTTACCTCTTTAGGATAACCTTAGATTGATATAGAGAAGTTCTTTTTATGGCTACATAGCCTCATGACCATAACCTTCCTATAGTTTAATAGCAACAACAACAGTAAGTACAATAATAGTATGACATTTATGTTTATTAGCTTATTAATTAAGTGGAATGCTGAATTACTTGGTAGTCAAATTAAAAATGAGTTTCTGGCATCCATGAGGTCAGGACAAACAAAAAAGTAAAAAACATTTTTGGGAAAAATTTGTATTTGATATTTTTAAAAAAGTATTGATGTATTTTTCCCCAGGGAAATAACAGAAGTTTTTGAACTTCCTTGAATTAATTTTTTTAATATTTTATTTCATATTGGGACAGGATTATATTTTTAGCAGATAGGGGGCTTCAAAAACTCTAACTGGTCTGGCATTTAACCTTCAAAACAGCTGTAGATGGTAGGCATGATCATCATTATTATTAATTTTAAGAATTTTTAGGTATAATTTAAATACCATAAAAGTCATTGATTGTAATTGTACAGCTCAATATTTTTAGTAAATTTATACAGTTGTGCAGGCATCACTACAATGTTTTAGAGCATTTCCATCAACCTAAAATGTTCTCTCCTGCCAGTTTGTAATGAATAACTCTTCCCATCCACAACCCCAGGTAACCAATAATCTGCTTTCTGTCTTTATAGCTTTGCCTTGTATAGAAATTTCATATAAATGGAATCATACAATGTGTGGTCTTTTGTGACTGATTCTCTCACTTAGCATAATGTTTTTGAGGTTTATCCATGATATAACATTTATCCATGTTATAACATATCCAGAGTTTGTTCCTTTATATTGCTGAATAAATAGTTCTTTGCACGGATAAACCACATTTTGCTTATCCACTCACCAATTGATGTACATTTGGATGGATCCCGGTTTGGAGCTCTTATGCATAATGTTGCTATGAACATTGATAAACAATTCTTTCTGTGCACATAAGTTTTTATTTCTCTTGAGTGCATATCTTGGAGTGGCATTGCTGGCTTGCATGGTGGTAAGTATATGTTTAACTTTTTAAGAAACTAGTTTCTTAAAAACTAGTGGCTTTTAAGAAATTGGTTTTCAAAGTGGCTCTACCATTTTACAGTCTCATCAGAAATGTATGAAGGTTTCAGTTTTTTCACATTACTGTTCATATTTAGTATGGTCAGTATTTGGGATTTTATCCATTTTATATTAGGAATGCAGTGATTTTGAATATGGTTTTAATTTGTACTTCCCTAATGATAAATGATGTTGAGCACCTTTTTATGTACTTGATAGCTATTTGCATATCTTCTTTGGTGAAATGTGTATTCAGATCTGTATTAGTCAGCCAAAGGGGTGCTGAGGCAAAATACCAGAAATCAGTTGTTCTTTATAAAGGGTATTTATTTGGGATAGAAGTCCACAGTTACCAGGCCATAAAGCGTAAGTTTCTTCCCTCATCAAAGTCCATTGCCACATGTTGGAGCAAGACAGCTGCCGACATTTGCCAGGGTTCAGGCTTCTTGGGTTCCTCTCTTCCCTGGGCTGTGCTTCTCTCCAGGCTTAGCTCCTGTTTCCTCCACAAGGTCAGCTGTAGACTATGAGGCTCTCTAGGCTTTGCTTCTCTCCACAAGGCCAGATGTGAACTCTCAGGCGAATGGCTCATCTCTATCCCAGGGCCTTCTCTCCTTCCTCACCAGAACTCCAACATCAAAAGTGCTCCAACTCTGTCCTTTGTCTTGTCTTTTATATTTGATTCCCACCCCACCAAGGGGTGGGGCTCAATGCCCTACTGATGTGGCCCAGTCAATGACCTAATCATAACTTAATCATGCCCAGATTAGCAGACCAGTTTACAAGCATGATCCAATATCTATTTTTGGAATTCATAATTACATCAAACTGCCAAACTGCTAGAAGATCTTTAGCCCATTTTTAATTGGGTTGTTTCTCTTGTTCTTGAGTTCTAAGTATTCTTAAATATTCTGGATACAAGCTATCAGATATATGATTTGACATCTTTTCTCTCAGTTTGTGGCCTTTCTTTTCATTCTCTTATAGATGACTTTTGAAGAGCCACAACTGTAATTTTGATCAAATCCAATTTATCAAATTTTATATGGGTTATGTTTTTGCTGTAATATATAAGAAATCTTTGCCTAACTCAAGATGTTTTAGTCTGCTAAAAGCTGCTGGAAGCAATATACCAGAAACTGGTTGGCTTTTATAATGGGAATTCATTAGGTTAAAAGCTTAAAGTTCTGAGGGTGTGAAAATGTCCAAATCAAGGCATCAACAGAGATGCTGTATCACCAAACGTCAGCTGTTGGCGATCCTGGACTCCTGCCACATGGCAAGATACAATGGTGGTTCTGCAGGTCTGGGTCTCTGCCTCCTCCTCCAGGCTCCCTTCTTCTGAGCTCAGCTGTGGGTGATTAGGCCTATGGCTCCCTCCTCCTCTGGGCCCCATCTCTTCTAGCCTCTCCAGGGGCCCCTTTCCATGCCTCTGTGCTCCACTGATTCTGGCCTCTATGACCTCTCTTTCTCAGCCTCTCAGGGTTTCTCTGTCTCTGCTGCCTTTTCCTGTGTAACTCTATTATCAGCCCTCCATTTATTAAGGACTCCAGCAAGAGGACCAAGACCCACTCTGGGTCATGCCTCACTGAAGCAATCCAATCAAAGTCTACCCAACTGAATCCAATCCAAACAAAGGTCCCACATCATCAGGCTTTTCTGGAATCCACAATTAAGGAATCATCCATGTTGTCACGTGAGTCAGAACATCATTCCTTTTTAATGCTAAATAACATTCCATTGTATGTATATGCTAATTTTGTTTATGCATTCATCAGTTGGTAGACAGTTGGGGTGCTTCCATCTTTTGGCAATTGTGAATCATTCCGCTTTGAACATCAGTGTGTAAAAATCTGTTTGAGTCATTGCTTTCAATTCTTTTGGGTATGCCTAGCAGTGGGATTGCTGGGTCATATGGTAATTGTATACATAGCATTTTGAGGAACTGCCAAACTATCTTCCATAGCAGCTGCACCATTTTACATTCCCACCAGAAAGGAATGAGTGTTTCTATTTCTCCACAGCCATTTATAATTTTCTGTTTTTAAAATAGTAGCCAGTCTAGTGGGTGTGAAATGGTTTTGTGGTTTTGATTTGCATTTCTATGATGGCTAATGGTGTTGAGCTTCTTCCCATGTGCTTTTTTCCCCGTCATTGTTTGCTTGTTTTGCTTGTTTGTTAATTGCTTGCTTTTTTGTTTTTGCTCGTTGTCTGCTTGTTGTTTGCTTGTTGTTATTTTTGCTGGT
>JAQZBX010078266.1:0-14142 GCA_029593785.1 Cabassous unicinctus
CGGAGGAAGCACACAGCGAATGGACACAGTAAAACACAGGCAGCAAGGGGGGGATAAATAAATAAATAAATCTTTAAAAAAAAAAAAAGAATTTTTAATGGTATGGGGGAAACTCAGGGGAAAACTCAGTGTAAAATGTAAGGTTAAAAAATGAATATGAAGATGCTTATGTGGGAGGTTATGGGAGGTTTGGGAGGTGGAGAACATGGGAATCCCTGTAATTTTTGTGTAACACTTACGTAATCTAAGCATCTTTTAAAATATAAAAAAAAATAAAAAATAAAAAAAAACCATATGATATAATACTATACATATGTGCTTCTTTCTTAGCACATTGAATAATAATCCAATACATCAAAAATATAGGAAAGTTAAAGTTAAATTTTATGTTTTAAAGGACATGTCAGTGTGTAGATGTTGTTTGTCTTGAATAAGAACATTAAACTGTGGTGTAGCATTTGGGGGGAAAAAAAAATGAATATGTAGGGAGTGGGAGTGGCTCGAGCAGTTGGGCGCCTGCCTCCCACATGGGAGGTCTCAGGTTCGGTTCCCGGTGCCTCCTATAGAAAACGAGCAGACGCTGCAACGAGCAGACGCTGCAACAAGCAGACACCACAACCAGCAGATGCCACAATCAGCAGACGCCGCAACCAGCAGACGCCACAACCGCCTCACTAGCAGACACAATGATCAAACACTGCAACCAGCAGATGCCACAATGAGCAGACGCTGCAACTAGCAGACACCACAGCAGACACCGCAACAAGCAGACACCACAACCAGTAGATGACACAGCCAGTGGGGAGCCAATGTGGCTCAGGTGACTGGGCACCCGCCTTCCACATGGGAGGTCCCAGGTTCGGTTTTCAGTGCCTTCTACAGAAGACAAGTAGATACAGCAAGCAGACAACAAGCAGAGAGACAAGGGAGCCATCTCGGGTGGGGGGGGGGAGACTATAAATAAATAAATAAATGAATGAATGAATAACAGATTGGCCACTACCAATGCCATAATAAACATTAAAAAAACATAAATATGTAATATAACTCCAAATGTTTTTTTTTTATGTAAATGCATAAAAATAGAAAGTATTAGAGTAAAATACAACAAATTCTTAACCTGGGTTGTAAATTAGTGATAATCTTTTATTCCTTTTTTTATCCTCCAAAATAAGTATTACATATGTGTATTTATATATTTATTTTATTTTTTTAATTTCTTATGTATGTATTTTAAATAGGTAGTACATACACATGATTCAAAATTCAAAAGTATAAAATGTACAAAACTTTCCATCCCACAGAAGACTCACACCAGGTAGTTCCATCTCCATGCTACCAGTTTTTTCTGTATCTTTTCAGATGTTCTATTCACTGTATTACTTTAAATACGTATTTTATATATATATATATATATGTATGTACAGGCAAACCTTGGAGATATGGTGTGCTCGGTTCCAGACTACCACAATAAAGCAAACATCTCAAAGTGAGTCACATGAATTTTTTGGTTTCCCAGTGCATATAAAAGTTATTTTTACAGTATACTATAGCCTATTAAGTATGCACTAGCATTATGTCTAAACCAACAATGTACATATATTAATTGAAAAATATTTTATTGGGGAACAGATGTGGCTCAAGCAGTTGAGTACCTGCTCCCCACATGGGAGGTCCCGGGTTCGGTCCCCCAGGCCTCCTAAAATCAAAAAAACAAACAAGCAAGCAAGCAAACGAAAAAACCAACTCAGGGGAGCTGATGTGGTTCAGTGGTTAAGCACCGGCTTCCCATATACGAGGTCTGGGGTACCGGACCCGGTACACCCCCCACCCCAGAAAAAAATGCTTTATTGCTAAAAAATGCTAACCATCATCTGAGCCTTCAGTGGGTTATAATCTTTTTGCTAGTGGGGGGGGGGTCTTGCCTCAATGTTGATGCCTGCTGACTGATTGGAGTAGTGGTTGCTGAAGGTTGGGGTGGCTATGGCAATTTCTTAAAATTAGACAAGGAAGCTTGCTGCATCGACTGGCTCTTCCTTTCACAGAAGATTTCTCTGTAGCATGTGATACTCTTTGGATAGCATTTTACCCACTGTAGAACCTCTTTCAAAATTGGAGTCAATCCTCTCAAACCCTGCCACTGCTTTATCAACTAAATTTATGTGATATTCTAAAACCTTTGTTGCCATTTCAACAATGTTCACAGCATCTTCACCAGTAGATTCCATCTCAAGAAACCACTTTTCTTTGCTCATCCATAAGAAGCAACTCCTCATCCGTTCAAGTTTTTTCATAAGATTACAGCAATTCAGTCACATCTTCTGGCTCCATTCCTAATTCTAGTTCTCTTGCTATTTCTACCACATCTGCAGTTACTTCCTCCACTGAAATCTTGAACCCCTCACATTCATCCATGAGGGTAGGAATCAACTTCTTCCAAACTCGTTAATATTGATATTTTGACCTCCTTCCAGGAATCACTAGTGTTCTCAATGACACTTAGAATGGTGAATCCTTTCCAGAAGGTTTTCAATTGACTTTGCCCAGATCTATCAGAGGAATCACTATCTAAGGCAGCTATAGCCTTATAAAGTGTATTTCTTAAACAATAGGACTTGAAAATCAAAATGACTCCTTGATCCATGGGCTGCAGAATGACTGCTGTGTTAGCAGGCATGAAAACAACATTCATCTCATGGTACACCTCCCTCTGAGCTCTTGGGTGATCAATGAGCAGTCATATTTTAAAAAGAGTCTTTTTATCTGAGCAGTAAGTCTCAACAGTGGGCTTATATCCTTAGTAAACCACATTGGAAACGGATGTGCTGTCATTCAGGTTTTGTTGTTCCATTTATAGAGCACAGGCAGAAGAGTTTAGCGTAATTCATTTCTTAAGGGCCAGTCAACATTGGCTTCAATTTAAAGTTACCAGCTGCATTAGCCCCTAACAAGAGAGTCTGTCTATTGAAGCTTTGAAGCCAGGCATTCACTTCTCCTCTCTAACTATGAAAGTCCTAGATGGTATCTTCTTCCAAATAAGGCTGATTCATCTACATTGAAAGCCAGTAGTTTAGTGTAGCTACCTTCATCAATGATCTTAGAACTTCTGGATAGTGCTGTAGCTTCTACATCAGCATTTGCTGCTTCACCTTGCACTTTTATGTTATGGAGATGACTTCTTTCCTTAAACCTCAGGAACCAACCTCTGCTAGCTTCAAACTTTTCTTCTGCAACTTCTTCACCTCTCGCAGCCTTCACAGAATTGGAGAGAGTTGGGGCCTTGCTCTGGATTAGGCTTCAGCTTAAGGGAATGTTGTGGCTGGTTTTTTCTTCTATCCAGACCACTCAAACTTTCTCCATATCAGCAGTAAGGCTGTTACACTTTCTTATCATTCACATGTTCATGGGAGTAGCGCTTTTAATTTCCTTCAAGAACTTTTCCTTTGCATTCAAACTTGGCTAACTAGCACAAGAGGCCTAGCTTTTGCCCTATCTCCGCTTTCGACATGCCTTCCTCACTAATCTTAATCATTTCTAGCTTTTGATTTAAAGTGAGAGATGTGTGACTCTTTCTTTCACTTGAACACTTTTCACTTAGCTTATTCAATGGCCTATTTCAATATTGTTATATCTCAGGGAATAGGAAGGCCTGAGGAGAGGGAGAGAGATGGGGGAGAGCGAATAGCTGGAGCAGTCAGAACACACACAACATATATCAATTAAGTTCGCTATCTTATACGGGCACAGTTCATGATGCCCCAAATAATTACAACAGTAACATCAAAGATCACTGATCAGAGATCACCATAACAGATATAATAATAATGAAAAAGTTTGAAATATTCCAAGAATTACCAAAATGCGACACAGACACACAAAGTGAGCACATGCAGTTGGAAAAAGGGCACAGATAGATTTGCTCAATGCAGGGTTGTCACAAACCTTCAATTTATAAGAAATGCAGTATCTGCAAAGTGCTATAAAGTGAAGCAAAATAAAACGAGATATGACTGTATATACACATTTGCATGACTCATCCCTCTGCCATACAACAACAACCAAGTTGTTACCTTAATCTTGTGTTTATTCCCAAACATCCAAATTCTTTTCCTTTCATCAGCTCCTTCCCTGGCCTACTTCCTTCTTCAGCAAGCCTAAAACCCATGGAGTGACCTATTCTCTCACCAGCACCCTGAATCCCTTGCACTCCTATCCTTTCACCACACTCACCAGACAAGTGTCAGTGGATCAGTGTTATAACTTGATGCCACTCATTTCAAGGCTGCTGAAAATCATGGATCCATGTAGACAGGTGTTTCTCCAAATTCAAGAACCTCACTTTCAACTAGCCCTTAGCACCAAACAACCATTCCTTTTCTTGGCCCTGGTCAGCTCCCTCTCCCATTTTGTCATGTAAATCCTCTACTCTGCAAATCCCCTAACTCAACTTCTCCCCTTACTCTCAGCAGAAGCCTTGCCTTTTATGTCATTGTTAAAACTGAAGCTATTAAATGCATACCCGTCACCTTTCCACTTTCTAAACTATAAATTTATCTATACTACCCATGTAAACCTTCAATCATTCTCTGGTCACAGAGAATGAGAAATCCCTCTTATTCAAGTCCACCCACACTACCTGTGATCTCTGAAAGTTTCCCTTCCCCATCTCCTTCAGGGCCTTGATCCATCAACTGTTTCTCCTATTCACTCATCTTTAATCTCTTTCTTTTGCGTCTTTCTGTCTGTCTATAAAATTGCTCAGGACTCTCTCACCTAAAACAGTTACAAAACCTCCCTCAATTCTGCATTTATTTCCCTCTAACTTGCCATATTTTTCTCTTCCTTTCTCCCCTTAACTTCTCAAAAGTTAGAGTACATTTGCTGCCTCCTCTTCTCCCTATCACTAGCTCCCACTATACTGAACTGTCTCTTGCTAGAGTTACCAAATGAATCTGAATTGCCAAATCCAATGTAGATTTTTTAGACATCTTACTAGACTACACTCCTGCATTTGACATTTTCTTATAAATTTCCTCCCCATAGACTTCCATAACTTCATACTCTCCTAGTTTTCCTCTTCTCTGAATATTCCTTGGCAATTTCTTTTATGAGACTTCTTCCTCTTCTAACCCCCTTAAATAGCATTTACAAACTACCTAGTATAAAAATTTATAAGCTTTAGAGTCAGAGTCTGATTCAAATTCCAACTCTACTTCTTATCAATGATTGTGATCTTAGGCATAGAACTTAAAAATCTCTCAGTCTCAGTATTCTCACCAATAAAACGGAAATAAGGATAACTACATTTTGGAGTACTATTATGAAAATGAAATAAGACAGTTTCTGTAAAGGAGTCATTCTTCTTCCTCTCCCTTATTTTCATAATCAACTGGCCTCTCAAAAGCATCCCCCTCATCTCCATCCTCACTACCAATGACCTCAATTCCTAGTTAAAGACTGGGCAGCAGCTTGCCAGGCATTTTAAGAAATGGACATTGCAGGGAAAGGAATTATCATGCACAAAGGCACAAAATTTTGAAACACTCATCTGATCCTTTTAAGAAAGCAAATCTGATCATATTGCTCCACTGTCTAAAATTTCTTCAGTTCCTCAGCATGATGTAAAAAGCCCTTCAGAATTTGGTTCCTACTTTGTAGCCACTCCCTATAACTTCTCTGTATTCTAGCCTTAAACCAAGTAACTTCCAGTTAATGTGGGAATCAGTCAACATAAATCTACAATGTGAATCTATAACCCTAAATTTTCTACCCTCTTCTGAGCTGTTGCTGAACTTGGAAACCAATTATATTATATAGACACAGATTTAATACAGAGATACAAGCAGCAACAGAGAGACTATAACATGAATCATCTTTAGTAACATGAGAGGGACTGGCCAAAAGCAAAGAATTACATCTATGAGAATAAAACTTTACAAATACATTTATAATTATGAAAGTATCAATCATTATAACTAGAAGATATATAATACGTCACAGATGATCTGAAGCTACAAATTACTCAAGATTAACATAAAATAAAACTTACTTTCCAAGCTAAACTGCAAAGACTCTTCACTCGTCTCGGTTTCAGGACTGACCAGTTTCATTCTTAGACACAATTTATCATCCACTTCTGGGGCAGCCCCAGAATCCCCTTTTTCATTCCTAAGTACAGGATCATTGGTCTCCACCATACTTTCAGACATGACATCGCTGGTTGCTATAGTACTTTCTGGATAGTTGCTAATACCTGAAAGAAGGGAGTCAGGAGGAAGAAAGAAAGAACACTAAACTACAAAAATGAAGAACAGCAATTAAAGGTCATCATTTTGCCTGTTTGGCTCCACAGCTTTGCAGGATCAAAGGGGGGTTCCTAGGATAGATCCTGTCACAAGTATCAACAACTACGCACTAATTTGACACCTGGTCTTAAGAGAAGCAACAGGATTCAGTTCCACTTCTGCATCTGGACAAAGGATGCTGCATGAGCCCTCAGCCAACCCACATCTGCCAGCATCAGGCATAGGTAGCAGGAGACTCCAGGCGGCATGACTGTTACCTCCCAGCACTGACTAGAGAAAACAAACAGGTTAATGTAGAAGACTACTGGCTGCTTCAGTGAAAGAGGATCTAAGTCTTCTTGCCCTGTCAAGCAGCAGACTGATTGATTAGCCAGGGTACTGAATAAATAGTATGTCTTAACCTACCTGTTGAACCTTTCTTATAAAACAGTTCTACATCACTCAGATTTTAGCTCTTTGCAAGTAATATGGTAAGATCCTCAGAAGTACTCTTTCTTTTCCTTCCCTCCACCCTTTCTTTCCTTCCTTTCATCATGTCTCAACATCTAGTGGGAGTAAACTCCTAGAGGCAGACACCATAGCCTTATTCTTCCTGAGACTAAAATCAACTTTATCAAACAGGTCCAGCTCCTCAAATCTAAAAAGACCGTTTCCATAAAGAATGATATCTCAGTATTTCTAGCTTAAGTATATTACTTTTTAGTCACTCACCAATAGGAGTACTGTGTCTCTTGGGCTCCAACTTAAGGTGCCCAATCAGAGGTGGGGTCGCACCAGTCAATGGTGGGATAATATCGCCATCTTTAGGCAAAGTGAAATGAAATGGTGTTTCTGAAAACAAACAAACAAAAAACAAAACAATGATAAAAACAAAACATAAACCAATACTTACGTTTATAAAAGAAGCAAAACTGAAGAGAACAACAAGGAATATTTCAATTACTCACTCTTCTTTTGCTCCCAACCACGCCCCTCAGGATGACTACCAACTAATTCCCTACTACTCCTCTCTCTGCTCTCTTTACAGCCCTAAACAACAGAATTGACTCAAAGCAGACAACCAGAGGATAGGCATATAGAGAAAGCCCAAAGTTTGGTGGAACATGGGGCCAAGGGGAATATCTAAGATCTAAGACAGTACATTTGGAGATACTCAGTGATATGAATTTGGATAGTGTCAAGTCTAGACAATGTAATTTTGTGCACTACTAACCCAAGGAGTTCATTTGTAAATCTTCATACTCTGTAGGATCTCCAGAAAAAGATTCTAATGTTAATATTTTTAATTTACAATCTATTCAAGCAGGTACCAAAGTTATCTCCTGGGCCAAAAGACTTCAGAATATTTATTGGTGCTAACATAGAAATACAAGGATTTCATGGTTCAGCAACAATGACCAGCTTTCCCTCAAGACCAGAGAGGTAATGCTCATATCTAAAACTCTGGAGAATGGTAAATCCCAAGTATATAAACATCCCCAGCATACACATTTTGGTTAGCCATTATAAAATTTTTATAAACATAAAACATTTCTTAAGGCATAAAACTTCACTCTTTAACTATGTCCATACCTAGTTTCAAATTTTTGCTAATGAGAATTAGCAAACTGCCAAAATCACACTTCCTAATTACCTACCTGTCTATCTCTTAATACAACTGTGGTTTGGAAGAAAATAAGATGTGTGTCAGACTTCTCCTCTTAAACTTAATATATGAAAATTTGTACTTACTTTCTTAAAATGGTTCAAAATAACTATTACCTGGCATACTCAGTCACTACTCCTTGTGAAAACAGTTTGCTTTTTTCATTTTGTTTTTTACTCTACTTCTTTCTTTTATCTTTAATAAACACCTTGATACTTTTTATCTTCAAAATCACAAAACAATAATCATACCAAAAAATAAATAAATAAATAACTCAACATATAAATGTAAAAGAAAATGAAATGAACTTTAGAAATAAAGGAGGAAAAGTATATATGCTCCGCTAAGGGAATTGTAAAGAGTACGAGTGAAGGAACTCAGCATCACATCTCAATGGCAGACTTCCACTATAGTTACAGAAAGAAGAGAAAAGGATCAGGTAGATAAGAATTCATTTTTGGCAGCTCCTTTTAAAGCAAGTGCTTTAGGTTAGTAAAAGAAGAATTTAAAAGAGATATAGAAAACAAAAAACAAAAAAAAGATAACCACAAAGCCCAGACATTCCAAAGACAGATTTTAGAGAATGTTCATTCCTGGATCAATCAAGAATGAAAGACCAGATACATTTCTCTCTAGACAGAAAACATCCCTCATATTATGACTGATCACCCAGACTTTTGAAAATCTATGTAAAATCTTTAAGCAGATCCTTCTAAGTGACATCCCATAATATGCAAATGTAACATGCATGCAGTAATTGCTGAAAATTATTTCCCTGTAGCAGGGTTTCCTTTGCACAGTACTAGATAAAATTTATGAAGTTGTTTTAACACCATTTATCTAATTGTACCACTAATGAATAACTGAGTTTTTTCTAGGCCCTGGGGGCATGTAAAAGAACAGGCAGCATTGTCACTATTCTTATCTGTTCTTTAATGCCTCATGCCTGGATTATTACAATAGTTTTATCAATCACTTTCTCTGTCTGAGGTCTCCCCCTTTGCCCCATCCTTAATTCTTTCTGCATACTACAACCAAACAAGCCTACATTGCTTTGAACATGTGAGCCCCTGGTTAAAAGACTTTAAGAAGATAAATTCCTCTTTGGTCAGCATTCAATAAACTAGCACCAGCCCACATTTCTAGTCTTGCCTTTAATGATTCATGTTCAAAAAGTCTCTATCACTGTCCTCCAAATACTTTCCCATTTCTCCCACTGACACCACACTAACCTAGTCAAAATTACTGCCAAATCCTGCAAAATATATTTACTGCATATTTTATCCTTTTAAATTTTCTAGAATTTTCTACATATCCAGTATTTTCTCTAACATTTAGCATTCCTACATTATTTAAATTAACAAGTCCCTTCTTGCTTTCCCAGACTGTCAAGGCTATCCTATCATATGCCAGCATACCAATCCATGAAGGATATGAATGAAGAAACAAAAGGAAACATAATACCAATTGACAAACCATCTGAGTGGGAGTTTGTCCTTATTATCCAGGATTTTAGAGAATTCATTAGGCCCAAGCAATATTTAAAACCCTTAATATCAGTTCAAACTTTCCGTTATAGTTTAAAGCCCATTATTTCTTCTTTTGTTCCCAAAAGAACTATTCACTTCTTAAAATTGATTAAAAGTCACTTAATGTAAAAATAAAAGAATTCCTATATTGGGTGATACCATCCATAAACAGTCCACACTAGTCCGCCTCAGACACTAAGGGCCTATTAGGATGACAGTCCATGAAGTAAGCCTCCAAAGGTTAGAGCTAGCATCTGAAACACTTATCTAGGTTCCTTGATCATAACCTACTCTAGACTCTTCTGGTTTTTCACATCATCAATCCACCAGAAATTTGTTCTGTTGAATAAGGTAGGGCTCACAAGTACCATCTTTCTAAATCTGCTTTTTCACAAGTGTCAAGAGGTGACCTTCATTGACAGTAATCTGAAGATATCTCCAAACTATTAACAGTGACAAGTTATAAACAGAGACCAGTGAAATGATTCACTCTCTCCCTCTCTTCTATTTGCTGTATTGCATGAATGCTTTACACAATTAAGCATGTATCTTATCTTTAAAAATAATCAATAAAACAACAACAAAAAGAGTATCCTTGTAACTTAAGCACGCAGAAACCTAATGAACAAACTTGAGATTCACCCAATGCACACCTTTCATTCTGACCTTATAGATACTTTCATTTAAATTACTCTCAAGATTTAGCAACAAAAACTATTTTAAATGTAGAAGAATTTTTTTCTATTCTGCTTGCAATGTTTTTCTGAATAATTTACTTTGCTTTAGACTAATTTTCTAATAGTCTAAAATTATTACTCTTCCTTAATGATCTCCAGCTAAAACTATTTTAATTTCTTGAACTTCTTAATAAGCACTATTTTTTCAACCATTTAGCTTTACTGCTTTTAGTTGCAAAAACTAAAAATTTTGAATTAAGCAGAAAACCACAAGCATTTTCAATAACCACATAAATATTAGACTAAGTCTAACTATGGTGGTATCTATGACAAAAAAAGAGTTCACTCTTCCAGTTAATAATGTAAACAATTCATGGAGAATACTGTTAAACAACATAATAGAGTTAATATCCCAGTATTTTTAGAGGCTTTTTTTTGCATACAATTACTATGAGATTTTCTTTCTTTATTTACCGGGAGGTCGCGGGGATCGAACCCTGGTCCCTCCATATGGTAGATGAGGGATGCCGAACCTCTTAAGCCACATCCATTTCCCCATACAATTGCTATGATAATTAAAAAGTACTCTTAAGTACTATATTAAAACTATCTACAAGACCTGATACTTTTTCTTAGCTAGTTCAGGAACAGTATTTAAATGTAATAGAATATCAAAAATATTCCATAATACAGAATTTTAGGTCATTTCGGATAGTTCTTCTCATCAGAATCAAAGAAACTACAGTATACAGTTCTACTGGGGGGGGGGAAGCATAGGGTTGGGAATCAGGAGCCCTATGTTCTAGTCACCTCAATCACTAACTAGCTACATGACTTTAGTAGGAAAAGTCTTGAGACAGAATCCAGTAATTCCTTACCTCCTTTCCAGCTCTAACATTCTTTGTTCTGAAGAGAAAAAAACTCCTGAATATAAAAACCTGATGAATAGGGACAATTTTGAGAGTGAAAATAAGTACTATTAAAAAGATTTTTAAAAAAGTAAAGTACTATTAATTATCACATCCAGACAATGGGTATAAACCAAGACTGTTCCATGCAAACCAGAGGTATAATCACCCACACTAATACTAGATATAAAGTTGCCCAGGTACTGTTTTCTCATTTCCATAGATTGTTTTCTTAAGTTTGAACTTGGCGTTTATTTTTTTGTTTAAGTGGTTTGTTTTGTTTTTACATTACACTAACTCTGGTTATTTTAAAAGTCTGGATCTTTTCAGCTAATGTCATATATAATAATCTACAAATATTATAGAAAGTAATCTAGGGAAGCGGGTGTGGCTCAGTGGCTAGAGCCCCCATTTACCATATGGGAGGCCCGGGTTCGCGTCCCGAGGCCTCCTTATGAGGGCACGCCGGCCTGAGCAGTGCGGTGGGCTGATGCAGCAACCTCATGGCAGGAAGCAGGTGTGGCGCAATGGATAGAGCACCCGTTTACCATATGAGAGGCCCCGGGTTCGCTTCCCGGCGCCTCCTTGTGAGGGCAGGCCGGCTGGCGCAGCGCCGTGGGCTGATGCGGCAAGACCTCACAGCAAGGGGGAGATAAGCAGACACAGGGAAGACACGCAGCGAATGGACACAGCAGCACAAGCAGCAAGGGGGGGATAAATAAATAAAAAATAAATAAATCTTTAAAAAAAAAAAGAAAGTAATCTATATAGTCTCATGCTGGGCTTCATAAAATGGATAAAGAACACAAATTAATATCTTTTCCAATTTAAGGTTTAAGATGTATATATGTTAAACCCAATATGCTCATAAAGAGAAACAACCAATAACTGCATACTCATCAACAGAGTCCTGAATGTGACATTACTATGTAGAGTAATCATAAAAGATCCTTGTATTTCAAGACAACTATCAAAATTTTAAAATATAGCATAAGATTGTGATCAAACTAGAAAAAAATCACACTGGTATAATTTCTAAATATTTATAAATTCATGTTGATTACTCCTGGATTGTAAAGCAGAAACTTTAAACTTCAAATGATCTCTGATCCCACAAATAAACACAGCTATAATAGAAAAATACAACTCAAAATTTTAAGTTTCCCAATTATTACTGACTGTTCGTAAACATAATCCAAGTTAATATTTAGCTCTGACATTAGCATGCAGTTCTCTCCTACCTCCCATTCTAAATTATAATTTGGCTGGAGGCACAGAACAATTCACAATCACACTTACCACTAGAGCTTTCACAGAAGCTTTGAGAGGCATGGGCAGAGACCTTCTGCTGCTGGTCCTCTACCCCTGAGCCCAACTCCTTTGTAGCAATCATTTTTGAGTCTGGCTCTATTAATGAGTTCTCTCTTTTCTCTTGAGGTTGGAGTTGCTGCATCTCCTGTTCAGGTCTTGGATGTTGAGAGTCTTCTTCTATAGGTTCCTTTTCTGCAGTTACTGATTTCAGATCTTCTTCATATTCTGTATTCTTCTCTTCCTGGAAATCTGGTCTATTCTCAGCACATGGTTCAATATCTGGAGCAACATCCTCCCAAGACTGGGAATCTGAGCATTTCTCCACTCCCTCCAAAGGTTCAGAAGAAACATCAACTCTCGGGGATGGCTCCTTTACATCTACAATGACAACACTCGAGTCCTCTGAAGTAGCTTCTTCCCAAGCTTCCTGATCCTTGTGTTCTAATTCTTGGTCAAGTACTGGCAACTTTTGAGGGGAATCAATACTTATCACACTGGTTTCAACTTCCATAGCTTCCGGACATGTTTGGTTTGGGATTTCCTTTTGAAGATACAACCCTTGAGACTGAGTTTCAGTCAAAGAGAGGTGCAATGAGACCCTCTCCTTATTTTTTTCCATGGGTTCCTCTCCTTGACTTTCACAAGGAGTCTCAGGAATTTCTTCTACCTCAGACCCTGAAGACCCCTCCTCTGGATGGTGTTCTTTAATGTCCATTGCTTCCTCCTGATCTAACACACTAGAGAGTGCTTCAGATCGAGTAGCTGGAGAAGGAACTGCCTGACTCCCTGAATCACAAGTGAGATCAATACAAACATCTTCTGCTATAGTCTCTTCTCTGCCTTTGCAACCAGTGGCTAAAATACTAATGTTGTCTCTGGTCTCTATGTCATCCCCCTTTGTTTTGTCATCATTTTGATCCAGTTCTTCCTGGCCATCCTGTGTCTGATTCATCAGGATACTGTCATTTTCAGTGGGAACAAGTTTAGAATTGAGGACTGGAGACATGGGCTCAGTATCCTCAATCTGTGTGTTTTCTCCATCTTCATCAATCCTGTGAGAACTCAAGCTTTCCATCTTTGGGGACTGACTATACTCACTTGTAGAAAGTATCAACTTGCAAGAATCTCCTGTCAAAGACAACCCAAGATCCTCAGTGGAATTCTTTGGTTCAATCTCTGAGGTTTTAGAATACTCAACAGTCAAAGATGAACTATGTAAATCTTCATCTTTCTTCCCATCATTTGATCGTTCTTCCAAACTCGGAGATGGAATAAAAATGTCCTGGGAAAAACAAAAAGAGACAAAACATCATCTGTTCATAATCCTACTTCTTTTATCTAATCCTTGCATTCATCTGAAATTTCTAAATCAATTCTTAAAGTCAAGAACTAAAGAAACCTAAGACCATAATATCAGAAATATGGTATCTCATAATCACCAATCTTTTCATCAACACAAGTTACTATTTAAAGGCTTTCTTGTGAAATTACTGATACAGAGTGAACAGATCACACAAAAACTAAAAATATTAACTTACCCTAATAAATGCAGGGACACATTTAAATTTAACTAAACATTATAAAGCTACTAAAATCATGTCATGTATATGATAGGCCCTCAATTATAGAGAAATCTTTTGAATGTAAGTCTATACAAGCCACTTCAATTCTCACAAACTGGAAACAATAGACTCATTATACTTCTATTTCAAAATATGCTAGCATTCATAAAGCAGATGTTAAAATCAAATGCTGGGGGACAGATGT